>JBBPBX010089438.1:0-14301 GCA_038048925.1 Garcialebias charrua
ATGGCTGCTCACTGCACCACCTGGTGGTGGTTGGGTTAAATGCAGAGACGAATTTCGTCTGTGTATGGGAAACATACACAGATGACAGAAAAGGACACTATTATTATTATTTTTGCTACTTTAGCTTTTAGCTAGACATTTCTTACATTTTTTTAAACATTTAAGCCCTTTTAGCTGCAGCTTACTTTTTTGGTGCTATGTACTTGAACTAGCCTGTAGTTACATTTAGCTTTAAGCTAGCTTTTAGCTAGTTATTTACTACTTTTAGCTTTTGCCTTATTCAGCTACTTTTAGTTAGAATTTTACTATCTTTTTAGCTTTTAGCCACAGTTCAGCTGCTTTTAGCTAGGTGTCTCCTTTAACAACGCAGTTTCAGCTTCTTCTTTAGTGTTTTTTTCATCCAAGAGCGCTAAAGAAACTGTAAAACCTGATTGGAGCTAGTCTCCACAAGCTGCAGTGAAGTGAGACGTTTAGAGCCGAAGTGTCTCTCGGGAACTTGCAAAGAAAGGCTGAAGTACATAACGAGATAAAAACTGTTGGCTCAGAGACACCGGGACACCATTTTGTCTCATAATGGACACTTGGACAGCTCGTTTGTCCACACTTCCTGCTGTTTGTCTTTGTCGTATAAACAGCAGCAAAAATAACATCTAGAATCAAATATTCACCGACATGAATGATTGTACTCAGTAAGTGAACTAAATCATTAGCAGCGTTGTGCAAAAATAAAAATCATTCAGTGACTCTGTTTAAGCTCCTCCCCTTTCAGAGTTTTTATCTTTGTGGCAGGTTTAGCTGCTGTCCCACCTTCCTCAGTCATTCTACTCGTGCTAACAGCCGACGGCCTGCGTTAATTGTTCCCACATGCTGTTAAATGTGAGCTAACTCACCTGTAATTCCTCCTCGGAGTTACTGTTTACGTCTTCCGGTTAATGTTCCTGAGAGTTAAAGATTCGAGCCGTGGTCACAGTTTGATACCTCCGCTCTGCCCTCACCTGCTTACACTTTGACAAATCCTGTCGGCTGTTGTAGATGATTGTGGAACGTGTTCCCATAATTCATCGTAACACCCGCTTTAAGGCACGCCGTCTAACTCTGGGGTCATTTAGTGGCTTGAAAACTTTCCCTTGGTCCCATTTTGGTAACACATTAAGAACGTAGGCGGTAGTTACAAACTGTTTTTACATCAGAAATGTTTGATCATCTCCATCTTCTACTGTTTATCTGTGGTCGGGTCGCAGAAGCAACGGGTCCAGGAGAGAAAACAAGACCACCCTCTCCTCAACAAGACTCCAGCTCCCTTTGGGGACCCCAAAGTGTTCCCAGAGGGATTTGGGAAAACCTCCAAATGGAGGCGTCCTGATCAGACGAACCACGTAAAACAACTACTTTCAATTTGTAGGAGTGGCGGCTCTCTTTCCCTCTGCAGAATCGCCAGAGGTTTAGGGGTTTTAGTACCCCCATGATCCTATGTTGTCCAGGCTGTCAGTCTCTGGTGGGGTCTCCCACAACAAACAGGCCTCATGAAGGGGATAGACCAAGAGTTCAGTAATCTGAGACTTGTGGGTAATAACTGTCTTTGAGTCTTTTTGTGTGCGATGGCAGACTCCTGTATCATCTGCATGAGGGTAGTAGATGGAAGAGTCCTTGTGCTGGGTGGGTGTGGTCCTTAATGATGCTGCTTTACGCAGACATCGGCTGTGGTAGATGTCCTGGATTGTGTGGAGACTGCTACCAGTGATGTCCTCTGCTGTTTGCACCACCCTCTGACTGGTGCAGCTCCCACACCACCCTGTGATGCAGCCTGTCAGCAGGCAGGTGCACCTATAGAAGTTGGTGAGGATGCTGGTGTTCGTACCAAACTTCTTTAGTCTTCTTAGGAAGGGGAGTCTTTCTCAGGCTTCAGTGGTGGCCTTGGTCCCCCATGGATTAATCTTTGGCCACCTCAGTCATTTGAGGAAACTACTAAATAAGCAATATAAAAACTTGAAAGCATTGTTTCCTCAAATGGTGGTGGCCATCTTGGATGTTGATGTGGAAACCCAATATTTGAACTTTGTTATGCCTATGTGCAGCCACAGACCAGACAACAACCATCAAGTTCAGGTGCCATGTAATGCCGGGTACCCACCAAACGCGTCTTGAGCGTCAAAAACGCTCCTGACACACCCTTTTGGCTGCTTGTCACCAGAATCTGTTCACACTGAAGACGCGTCTCATGACGCGCAGTGGGAGGAGCGTCTGGCTCCTTTTCCGGTTGCTTCTTGTACACCGGGCAGACGAAATCAGCTGTACGTGAGCCTCGTTACTACTTGTGTGGGTTTTCTACTAGCCGAACTGCAGCTCCGAAAGTCTTTGTTGAGATTAAAACGTGTTTTTATGTTTGGGGTGATCGTACGCTTGAGCGGACAGCGGCAACTGTAAAAATGCCGAGTTTCTTACCGGAGGCTGGTTTCTTCATGGAGGCTCGTTGGGGTAAGTTTAAAAAGTCCAAAAAAAGTCCCGTCGTCGTTGCGTCATCACATAGCAGAGGCTCTCCCGATTGGTTGCTGCGACGCGTCGAGCAGCCAAAGTTCAAATATTTGAACTTTGGCCGCTTCGGACGCGTCGCGTGCGCGGAAAAGAACTGCTGCGCGCTGCCGCTTGAAACGCTCAAAATGCGCCGCTTCACGATTCGCCGCGCCTCGCCGCGTCTCAACATAGACTTTCAATGTAAACCGTCCGTTTCCGCGGCCCGAAACGCGTTTGGTGGGTACCCAGCATTAGCCGAGTGGCAGAGAGTGAGGTCTCTGGCTGTGCCGGTTCCTGGTGTTATAAACTATAGGGACATAATTTCTGATGTAAAAAAAAACATTGTTAAATATATGAATTCCACAATCCTTATGTGTTCACACCAACAAGACCCAAACGACACAAATCAAAGATACAGTTCATCAACTGCGCCCCTAGTTTTATTTTACTGAAAGTCTTTTAATACAACTTCCTAGTCAAGTTCGACGAGTCCTGGTCGGTCTTCGTTCTGTTAGAGCGTGTTTCTGTCTCTGGGTCCACACTTGAACAACGCGGTTCCGGCGTTTCTGCTTTAGATCTAAATGGGCGATGAAACCACATCCTGTTGAAGCCGTGCAAAAATTCTTCATGAGGGTCGACATATTTCAAAAATTAAAGTCCACGTCTAAAGTTCAGTCTGAAGTCCAGCAGCCCTGCGCCTTTCATGTCAGTTTGAGAAACGATGGAGAGGAACTTGTTCTGTTGCACCTGAAAATACAGAAGACTGTTAGAGCTTGAAATACAGGTCGGGGATGACTCTCAGCTAATACCACACCAAGCTTCAGCTCAGTCGACCACACGGTGCCCATGTTTGTGTTTTTCTACGTCAGTCGGTTGTGGCGGCCATGTTCAGTTGGGTTGCCGTTGAACTTAGTCCTCCAGCTTGGGTCTCCTTAAGAACCGTAGGATTTATTTACCCACGCTGCAGGGGCAGGGCAGGTTTACGAGGCGTTTATTCTCTTTGCTGTGATTTCTGCACAGGCAGCAGTCTCTAACTCTGAATAAATTTTAATTCAGGGCAGATTTAGAGCTGTGGAACATCGAGGTGTCCGGTGTCCATCCGGTGTCTTATGCAGAGAATTAAATGTTCCAAAGCTGCCTTCATTTGGCAAGAAAACCCGAGTAAAAGTCTCAAATGGATTAACCGGACAACCTAAAACCCAACAATCATTAAACACGTCTTGAGCTTCATTGACTAATTTACATGTCGGGGCTTTTCCTGTTCCTGTAAACGCTGCAGATCAGAAACATGATGCTTAAACATAATAATAATAAAAGTGTAACAGCTTTAGTGTTCCTCCAAGTCTGAACGGGGATGAAAGGAACCCCCTCAAAGTCTGAAGTTCAGCGAAGGGTCAGACCGTACCGCAGGATTACTCTGAGTGGTGAACGGGCATCGAAGGAATTTTTAAATTTCCTGCCACTCAATAATTCGGCTGTCATTAGTTCCTGCAGCTTCCTGAGGTGGACCTCGGCTGATCGGCTCGCTGCTGAACACATGAAACAAAAAAAAGCTTACATCTTTTCTCATCGCCTCCCAACATGTCGGCTCTTTGTGATCAGCACAGTGGTTAAACAAAGTTTTTACTGAAGCTGAACAACAGCTGAACAACAGCTGAACAACAGCTGAACGACAGCTGAATGACAGCTAAATGACAGCTGAAATTTACTGAAGAAGCTGAGCAGATCAAGATAAAAATAGCAAAACAAGAGCTAAAAATTAAAAATGGAAAAAAGATAGCTGAAAACTAAAATAATCAAAATGCTATCTAAAAGTAGCATCAGGCTAACTAAAAGCTAAAAAAAAAAATCCAAAGGTGAGCTAAACGTTAACAAAGCTAGCTAAAATCTAAAAGTGCCAAAAGGCTCAGTAAATGTTTAAAATACCACAAGGGCAGCTAAAAGTATCCAAAGGCTAACTAAAAGATAAAAGTAGCAAAAAGCTAGCTAAAGGTATCAAACCACTAGCTAAATACAGTATTGGGAGCAGCAAAAAAGGTAAAAGCTAAAGTATCAAAAGGTTAGTTAAATGCTAAAAGCTTTTAAACAGTAGCTATAGCAGAATGGTAACTAACACCTAAAAGCAAAGCAACACAGTACTAGCTAAAAAATAGGTGTAATAGCCTACAATGTTAACTAAAAGCTAGGTAGCAAATATAATTTACAACAGAGCTAGCTAAGAGCTGAAGGTATCAGAGCACTGGTTAAAAGCTAAAATTAACAAAAGGCTAAGTAAATATAACACTTGCTAAAAGTTAGATGTAGCAAAATGATACCTAAAAACTAAAAGTATCAATAGGTTAACTAAGCACTAAGAATCTGAAAACCATAGCTAAAAGTAGCATGAAGCTAACTAGAAGCTAAAAGTAGCAAAAAGCTGGCCAAAAGAATAAAACCAAGGAGCAGCAAAAAGATAGAAAAAAGCTAAAGTATCAAAAGGTTAGTTAAATAATAAAAGCTTTTAAATAGTAGCTAAAACAGAATAGTAACCTAAAAGTAGCAAAATACTAGCTAAAATTAGGTGTAGCACAACTTGAGCTAAAAGCTAAAGGTAGCAAATACAGTATAATTAACAAGTAGCACAGAGCTAGCTAAGAGCTGAAGGTATCAAAACACTGTTTGAAAGCTAAAAGTAACAAAAGGCTAACTAAAAGTAACTAAACACCTGCTAAAACTTAGAAGGAGCCCAAAGATAGCTCAGTGCTAAGAGTCTGAAAACCATAGCTAAAAATACCAGAATGGTAACTTAAAGCTAAAAGTAGCATAACTAGAAGCTAAAAGCTTGTAAGTAAACTGAAACAGAAACAGCTGAAGTAGGTTGCAAAGAGAATGTTTCCAAATGAAATGAATTCTGTGGGAAAATGTTGGTAAAGTTAAATGTTTTGAAAAGTTGCAAAAGCAAAAAGCCACAGCACTCTTCCCCCGAACGAGCCGAACGTTTTGATGTACGAACAGCTAAAGTAGCACAAAGTCTGCTGCCGTAGTTAGCTTAAAAACAAACCAAAATGAAAACGGGAGTTTAAATGTCGACTCAGCTGCTCTGCCTTCATGAAGTTGTCAGTTTTAGTCAAATGAGAAGCAGAGCCGAGTGGTTTGACGGAGGGGGGGTCGACTCTCGGGCCTCCGGGGCCGGGGAGCTGGTTTTTCCTGTGCGGACCTTCCCCTCTTCCCACCGCTCCTCACGGCTGCTCAGGGTCAAATAAATCACCTGCCACTGCAGGTGCTGACCTGCTGTTTATTAGTAAATGTCTTTGGAGGAGGGGGAGCTGGAGAGAGGCTCTCGGGGGGATGAAGCGCCGGCCTCAGTTCTTCAGGATGATTTAACGACTCCTCTGGGAGGCTGAAGCGCTGCCCCGAAGAAACGAATACCAGAAACCAAAAAAAAGCCTTCAGCTACTTCAGAGCGTCTTGATTGTCTTGTTCAGAGGAGTGACACCGTGTGAAGGAAGGAAACGTGTTTTAAGACTTAAAAAACAACAACAAGTGTAAAACGACAAAACGCCCATTTAAAGTCGATTTCTTCAACTACACCCGCCGCTCACAGCCTGTTGTTGAAACATCTTGTTAAACAGTCACACTGTTGAGACCCTGTTTGTGTTTTTTATTCTGGGTTTTCTTTATTTATCTATTCAGTATGTTTTTCAGCATAGTTCTAATCCCGAAGTTTTTGTGCTATTTCAACAAATCATGAATCAAAATGTTCGGCTCTTTCAGGATAATCCTGCTATGATGTCTGGTATTGGTGAAATATTTAGACTGTTCTGACATTTTCTTCTCATAGAAAATTAATTGAACTCATTTTACATCCTTCACATCTTTAGATCAGTTTACAACCTTTTACTGCTCATTTCACATTTTATTCTGCAGCTTCTTTCAGCTTCCTTCTGCAAATTCACACTCTTTTTAGCTTCTTTCAGCGGTTTTTTCAGCTGTTTTGTGCTCCTTTCAGATTCTTTCTTTTAACTACAACATTGTTGTGCTTCTTCTAAATTCATTCTTCTAATTTCAGCTTGTTATGCTCCTTTCAGCATATTCCTGCATGTTTCAGCTTTTTCTGCTATTTCAGCTACTATTTAGCTGTTTTGTTGCTAATTTTAGCCTATTCAGCTAATTCCACATTTTTGCACTAATTTCAACATTTTCAAGCCTAATTCAGCAAAAACGTACTCTCTCAAATTCCTTCTGGTCATTTAAGCTTCTTTCTGTCCTTTTAGCTCCTTTTCAGCAAATTTTTGCTAATTATAGCTTTTTTTTAGATAATTTCCACTTTTTTGTGCTCATTTTTGCTTTTCAGCCTGATTTGGCAAATTGTGATCTAAATGTGTTCTTTCTAGTTTCTTCTGCTAATTTGAGCTTCTTCTACATTTTCAGCTACAATTTATTTTGCTTTTTTTTTTTAGCTAATTGCAACTGTTTTCAGATAAATTAAAGTTTTCTGTGCAACTTCTGCTACTTTCAGCCTAATTAACTTATTTTTGCTAATTTCAGCTTGTTTTTCTCCTTTCGGCTGATTTCTGCTAGTTTCAGTTATTTCAGCTACTATTGAGCTGTTTTATACTTTTTTTCCCCCTTTTTCAGCTAATTCCACATTTTTAGGTAATTTCAGATCCTTCCACTTCCTTCTGATATTTTAAGCTTCTTTCTGCATTTTCAGCCACTTTCAGCAGTTTTTTTGTGTGTGCCAATTTCTGCTTTCTTCAGCTAATAGGCTTGTTCTTCCCTTTCAGCTAAAACTCAGTATGTATTTAGCTAATTTCAGCTGTTTTCAGCAAGTTCAGCAATAAGCATTCACACTGCATTTTCACAGGAAATGCAGTTTTTTTGTTGCTTTTGTAGCTGTAAACCACAGAAAAGATAATAGAGACTGTTTTTATTAATAACAAACTATGAAAATCACGGCTGCTAGAACAAACAAAATGAAAAGGCAAAATTATCAACGTAACAATTTAAGAGACAGAAGAAATGTTCCTCTTCTGTTCCTTAAGTGCAATTTTTTTTACAACAAAGCAAAAAATAAAATAAATTGTGAAGTGCGTCAGTGCAGCTGCTGCCCAAAATCCCAACGAAACTTTCTCATAAACTAAACAGTTTTTTGATGTATGAACTATGAGAAGCAGAAATAGGACCAAGATCAGACTAAATATTATATTGTATTATAATTATACACTGCTTCCAGTGGCTTATTGTGGTCACCATGGTAACCACACACCTGTGTCTGTCACCTAATGAGAGGCAGGCAGAAACAGACTGAAAAGTAAGCCTCAGACAAACAGTCGCTGTGCGAAAACGAGAGTCGGACCCTAAAAAGTCTTGAAGTGTCAACGACAGAAGGCTTTTTACATTTCTCCTGTGTTTTATCTTAGCAAAATGACGAATTACAAAAGCCTTTAATTCCAGTTTTGAGGATAATTTTTGAGCTAAAATACTTTGTATAACCAAATCTGCATTAAAGGGTGTATTTGAGAGAAAACTACAAGTATTAAAGCAGTGGAAGAGGGAGAGACCGGGTGAGAGGACACAAAGACCCACAGTTTGATGTACAATTTATATTTGAAGCACAAAGAGTCGCTGGAGTACGAAGAGTTTTATCACATCAACTGTTCAACACAGTGAAGTCCTAAAATTTAAAGAGTGACTGTAAAAAGTGTTAAAGATATCAAAACAGCAGTTCAGTCCAACTTCCTGTGACCTTTAAACTCTGAATGAAGGTTCTGCTGTGAAGTCTGAGATCCAAGCAGGACTGGGCTTTCTCATTTGTTTCACCTAAATCCTCCTGGACCCCCATTGTTGTCCCCAGTCGCGGAGTAAAGAAGTTACTGGTCCTGTGGACCAGACAACTTTTTTAGAATTGGATATATCCTACCTCTGTCCGTCTTGTGAGCTGGATATCTTCAAAAAGAAATGAGGAACGTTGACGTAAGCTGCCTTCAGGTCCAAGCTTCTCTTGCAGAAGACATCTGTGATCTCCAGTTGATTATGATTAAATAAAAGTTAATAAATCTTCCATCTTGGTGTGTCTTAAAAACTGGATTGCCACGTCAAAATCCAAAATGGCCACCAACATGTATGTACGCATAAACCAATGGNAAGAGTATCTCAAAAACATTTAGGTTTACTTCATTTTCTATTCCAGTCCCAAAAACACTCATCTGGAAAAACATTCTCTGTTCAAATCCCTCAGAGACGGGAGTCATCGGCGTATCGCTTTATTTTACATATATTTATTTTATATCGACCACCTTGAGAAACAAAAGCACTTTATTCCCCATCGATCGCACATTTTAGTTTGTAATTAGCGAGTTTTAATGTGAAGCTGTGTGATGAAACGGAAGAAAAGTTCAGAGGGAAAAAAAACATTAAAATGTACTTCATTGTTTGTTTTTTGGCCACATTAAAAACAGAACAAACACAGTTGTGTTTGGGAACGCAGCTGCTCTGCTGCTCTGACTTTATTCTTGTAACACGTAGAAAAAGTAAATGTCTTTTCCTTCAAAAGGAGTGCATTTTAACTGACGACAGCTGAGCTCAGCTTCATGTGTTGCACCATTACTGAAACGCCGCTGCAGGTTGCACAACAACCCTGGAAGGCCCAGACTGACGTCTTGTTTCTTCTACCATCCATGATGTTCGACACCGACTGACTCCCTCTTCTAAAGGTCAGCCAATGTCAGCGTTTGAAAATTAAAATAAAGACGTTCTAAACTTGGTTGAGAAACGTAGTGGTTTCTGTGCACACATGTCTTTGTCTGGAGGCGCGTCGCCACAAACTTGGCAAAACAACATCAGCCGGCAGGAGCGAACTATCAGCATCAGATGATGTCATCGTCCATGTTCCCCCACTGAACTCCATCAATTAGGATTTGCAGCGAAGCAGAAAATGGCTCAGGACGGAGCGACGGAACGAGCAAAAACAAACCGCTGTACGTCTCTGCAGATGTGCAGCTCCTCTGGAAGCATTTCCAGAGAGGCGAACGTAAAAACACTCGCCTCCACGTAGCCTACGGCCGGTCCAACTTTAAGACTAGACTCGTGCAGTGCAAGTACTTCTGCACACTTTGTGTTGTTTTAGTCGTCCTGATGTCAAAACATTCGGCTCGTTCAGGAGATTGGTGCTCTTTTGGTTTCTGTCACTTTAATACTTTTCAAAATATTTAACTTTATTTACAAAAAGTTTCTCATAACAATGTTGAGATTTTAACAATTCGACCTCCACAAACATTCTTTAAAATCTGCTTTGGCTCTTTTTTTCTTTTGCTACTTTTAGATTTAACCAAATGCTTTTCCACTATTTACCTTTAGCTTGTCTTTTGGTACTTTTAGCTACCCTTTTGTAACTGTAATTTTGCTTTAAAAATATTTTCCTGAATTCAGCTTTTAACTTGCCTTTTGCTACTTTTCGGTTATTTTGTCTTTCTGTTATTTACGTCATGTGTTTTTATTTTGAAAACCGGAAGTTTGTTTGGCTAGACAGGAAGTGTGAGGCATGATAAAGTTAGCTTGTTTGCGCATGTGCTGGGGAGAGATAATAAAAGGTATTTAAAAATGTATTTTACTGTGTTTAAAATTGTGTGCGAGTCAGTTTATGATGCTAACTTTGTAAAACTCTTGTTCAGAGTTTGGATGAGCGCAGACGGAGCAGGTTAATGAGGTAAATCACCCCGTCCCTCGGTAAGTTAGCTCTCTTGTTGCTAGATGCTAAATGATCACGTGCCGCACAATTAGCATGACAGTGGAAAGGGAGAACGTTGTTTTTGCCCATTTTCAGTTATTTACAAATAATTTATGTTGCACTTTACAATTTATTTAATTAATTAAGCAGAAAAATCTGTACAAAGCACAGTTTGTCACTAAAATAATTTAGCAGTGATTACATTAAAAGTATTTGGTGGAAATGTTAATTCATATGTAAAAGACAGTAAAACTTATGTAATTCATTAAGCTAAAGGCAATGAACACACACACACACACACACACACACACACACACACACACACACACACACACACACACACACACACACACACACACACACACAACAAGAAAAAAGCAGCATTTCACCTAGATTTTCTTTAATTCCACACATTTAAAGCATGTTTCTCACCATGTTTGTGTAAATTCAGCTGTGGGTTTTAAAGACATTTCAACTTTAATGCACTTTAACACACAGGTCAGCACTATTTGTGTTTATAGAGAAATAAAAAATATCACCACTAGACTTTTTTTTATTTTTTTAAAACTTGTGTTCAACACTACTCATCTAAATGAGTTCACTTCCCGCCCGGCTGTTCTTAGCCTTGTTTTTTTTACATGATGCACGTTTCTCTCACTTTTGCTGCTTAATAATAGTCAAGTCAACTTTATGTATAGAGCTAATTTAAAACAGAAACTGTTATCAAAGTGCTATAGTAATAGTTTTGGGTTTCCTGTGATTTATTTGCAGTTTGATAAATGGTAGATAAATATACTCTCCTGATGTTTTGTTGCTCTTTTTTTTGTAAATAATAAATTACTTTTTTTTGGTGTGAATATGATATAGTCTTGATTCCTATGATGTCACAGTGACTAGTCGACGTCGACTCGAATTTTATCACGTTGAAGTCAACTTTAAAAAATATGCAGTCGTGCAACCCCTGCTCTGTGGTATGATTGTGCAAGTCGTTCTGACTGACCACCGTGAGTTTACCTCCAGAAGCGCTCTTGAAAGAACCTCTATTGACTTTTGACTATTTTTGAACATTGAGCAAATCTGAGCGACCGTAGGAGAAACTGAGCTTCCTAGAGACATTTTGTTGCTTTAGTTAAAGCTGCTATATGTAACTTTTCTAACAATATATTTTTAACATATTTCTTCACTCTGTCACTAGATTGATGTTAGAGAGGTAATCTCTGAAAAAAACTAAAAAAAAATATTGTCCCCTTGCTTCTCCAGGTGGTAAATAAGCATTTCTAAAAAGAAAAAGTGACCCGCCATTTTCCAGCCAATAAAAACAAAGTTTGTAACCAGCCAATAAAAACCGAGCTTGAATTCGAATCAGCCAATAAAAACAGAGCTTGAATTTGAATTTTAACAGACCACAAGGGGGCAGTGCCATATATGGCTCTGAGGGGGAGGGATCAGAATGCTTTGCTTGTTGAAATTTTTTCTAAGTGCTGATGTTCTACAGAAACTGCAGACTCCACCTTTAAAAAGGGCCCAGGTAAAAATGTGTATATTATTTTTTATGTTCTAAATATTTTAACAAAAAATCAATGACCTGTGTGGCTGGTTACTGCATTACATCACAGCTCTTACGAACCTAGACTATAGTGACGTGTACCTTGAAGTGGGTTACATATTCGTTTGCTGATTTGCTTTTAAGTAGCTTTTGCCACTTTTAGTTAGCCTTTTGCTTCTTCATATAGGAGCCAAGATGGTGTAGTGGCAGGGCTTCCGACTTGGGACCCGAAGGACGCGGGTTCGCGCCCCGGCCACTACACACCTTGGGGTGTCTATTGAGTGCACACCTAATTCTCCAGCTCCCCGGGCGCTTTCTATGGCTGCTCACTGCACCACCTGGTGGTGGTTGGGTTAAATGCAGAGACGAATTTCGTCTGTGTATGGGAAACATACACAGATGACAGAAAAATACATTATTATTATTATTATTATTATTATTATTATTCATAACTTGCGTATTGTTACTCTCTAACTTTAGTTCATCTTTTGGTACTTTTAGCTTTTAGATAGTTTTTTTCCCCGCTTCTAGTTAGCCTTTTGTTACTTCTGACTCAAAAATTGCTGCTTTTTAATGACAATTTTGCTACATTCAGCTTTTAGCTAGCCTGTTGCTACTTTTAACTGTGTGTATTGTTACTTTCTGACTTTACCTAATCTTTCAGTTCTTTTAACACAGCTTGTTTTTGTCTACTTCTAGCCAGCATTTTGCTATTTCTGACCAGAATTTAGTTTATTTTCAAGCATTTAGCTACTATTAGCTAGTCTTTTACTGCATTAGCTTTTAGGTAGCTGTTGCCACCTTTAGTTTTGTTACTTCTTAGCTGGCACTTTCTGACTTTAGCTCATCTTTTGGTACTTTTAAACAAGCTTTTTGCTACTTCTAGCTAGCATTTCTGACAAGAGTTTTGTTTTGGTTCAAGCATTTAGCTACTTTTAGCAATTATGTTGCTGCTTCAGCTTTTAGGTAGGTTTTGCTATGATTGTCTAGCCTTTTACTACTTTTTAACTGTTGTTTTGCTACTTTCAGATTTTAGCTTGCCATTTGATAGTTCGTTTTTAGCTAGCTCTTTGCTACATTTGGCTGTTGGCTAATGTTTCACAACTACCGTACTAGTATAATGTACAGTATTTACATTTATAAATCAAAAATGTAAAAGTAATAATAAAAGTCTAAGCCTGTTTCTGACTGTTTAGATTTATAAACAGTTAAAAAATGACATGAACAGGAAAACACTTGTGCTGACTCGGCGTTCACGCTGTTAATGACCCTGTAAAATCTTCACGAGTCATAATTTGTGGCAGCTGTTATGAGAGCGTCGCATTAGGTTAAATAATAAATCAGTTAAAAGTGATTTATCACCAGCTCAGCCTTATCAGCTCCATCTTCTTTCAAAAGTGCCGTCATTAACAGAAACTTCCTGTCAGCCAACGAGTCCGGGCAGCCGGTCTCTCCGAGTGCAGGCTCAGATCCGGTTTGCTGGCCGGGAGCTGACGCTTGATGGACAGGTAATAAACCAACGAGCTGAGACACCACCCTCGGGTGCAGCCTATGGCAAATGCTGCATCTAAAAACTCTTTGGTTATAATTTAAGTCTTTAAGTTTTTGTTGCTGAAATGGGAAATATGTTCACGCTTGATGAGTTCTTGTAATAACCGGTAATGAGTGTCAAAAAGCAGTGGCCATTTCCAAAACCTCTTGGCATCACAAAGTGCTTTTTTAAACTCAGACATGTCAGCTGTGATCGTTGAAGGTCCAAACATGAACGCAGCTGTTTCGCTGCGTTCACGTATTTATTAAATCAGGTAATAAAAGATGCAAACATAAAATTAAACTGGATAAAACCCAAAAGTAGCATTCTTCAAAGGGACGCGTGTCAGCCACAGCCTTGCTCAAAGGTTTTAAGGTTTTGTGCTCAGTCTGTGCTGTGAATGTCTGCGCTGCTGCCACAGCAAGCTTTAACTTAACATCTGTAAAATAGTGAAGTTTTCTCCTCAGGTTTACGTTCCTACCTTCACCTACCGTCATGAACATTGGACGGAGACTGAAAGAACCAGATCCTGGATCCAGCAGGTCTAAAGGAGTTCTCTCTGCAGGGTAGCTGGACTCTCCCTTAGAGATAGGGTGAGAAGTTCTGTTCTCCAGGAGAGACTCGGAGTAGAACCGCTGCTCCTCCACATCCAGAGACCGTTGAGGTGGTTCTGGTCAGGATGGATCCTGGACGCCTCCCTGGGGATGTTTTCCTGGCATGTCCAACTGGAAGGAGGTCCTGAGGAAGACCCAGGACATGCTGGAGAGACTATAATTCCACCATTCCATTGACCAGTCTTTGCCCTAAGTCGACCTGATTCAGTTCTACACAGCCTCTAAAGTTTTCCATCTAACAGCGTTGCCTTGATGTTGGCGAGTCATCACAGCGCAGCCGCCAAATATTCACCACTAACGAGTAAATAAAAGTGAATAAAGTCACAAAACACTCACCATTCCCTGCCATTGTTCCCAAAACATGCTGTGGTGGAGCTGAGACCTGTAAATC
>JBBPBX010089439.1:0-14300 GCA_038048925.1 Garcialebias charrua
ATGCCAAGTCAATGTTTACATTTAAGAAAATGATCAAAATGAATTTGTTAAAAAAAAAATGAAATGACGTAATGTGTATTGTATTAGTTAGAAAATTAGAAAGAGTTAGTCATTTTGTACTGTTGGTGGAAGATTATTATTGTTTAATCTGATTGTTTGAAAAAAGGGGCAGATATAATAAGATTTATTCTTCTTTCTGCTACCTTTCTTTTTTATATTTTGTACGTTATCATTTATTGGATTGTCTTGTATTGTGTTTCTTTTGTAAAAAAAAAAATGAACAAATTTAATAAACATAAACATAAGCATACTTTCAGCCTAAATATCTCAAGCTAATTTCACCTTGTTTTGCAACGTTCAGCTTATTTCTGCTCATTTCAGCTTTTTCTGCTTCCTTCTGGCAGCTTAAGCTTCTTTCTGCCTTTTCAGCAATTTTTCAGCAATTTTTATTTTGCTAATTTTAGCTTTATTTCGCTAGTTTCCTCATTTTTGTGCTCCTTTCCACTTATTTAAACCTAATTAAGCAAACAAAAGTTATTTCTGCTAATTTAAGCTTGTTTTTCTATTTCAGCTACATTTCAGCATGTTTTTAAGCTAATTTCAGCTGTTTTTATGTACGTTCTTCTGCAATAAGCATTCACACCACATTTTCCCAGGAAATGCAATTGCTCTAGTTTAAGTTTAGATCGTTACAACGGTGATGTAATGTTGTGAAGCAGCTGCGTTGACTCCTTTCAAAATTTAATCAGAAAATTACAATAATCAGGATTCAGGACATCATTTTCAGACACAGTCAAATTTAAATCGATCAATTTAAATTGCATCATCTGCTTTTGCATCATCTGCTTGAAGTAACAGCAAAAGTCACTAACTGAAGTAAAATTGTTTCTTTATTGGATTAAAAAGGGTGCTTGTTCTATGAAACAGGCACAATATGAACAGTTACAAACTAATACAGATATTTGTTGATCTTTTCTGATCCTTACGGGAAAAGTGCTTTTGGTTAAAGCGTTTTATTTCCATTCAAAATTTTTTTTAGGTCAAATGCAGATGAGAGGCACATTCCCCACATGCCAACGTAATTATTGTCTCATTAGATTTCCAAGACATATTTGAACAGCTCATTTGAAAATGTCACTCCTTCTGGGTTAAATGTTATCGTGCTTGTAACTCTGAGCCCCCGATAAGCCGCGATGTCTCTCTATTGTCCTGAGATGTGAAACACGTCAAGCTCATTAGCTCTTCCAAGTCGGAATTTCAAGAAGACAAACACTGCAAATGAAATCTCCTGCAAATGAAGCTGAGCGTTGCTGCTGCAAACAGATTACTGTACAGCCGTGGAGTTGTATTCCCAACGTCGGCTTTGATTAGACCCGCAGAGATGCCGCTCACTCTGTTTTAGAGAGAGATGTTGCCGTGCGACAGCGCGCCGCCTCACCGGAGCCTTGATGTCTCGTGTTCCTATTAGACGTGACACTTTTTGCACCTGTTATTCTTTTTTAATCTGCAGTGTGAAATTCATGCTCTCACTTATTTTATTTTTTTCTGTCTTCTTGTCATTCTTTAGGTGTTGCATCATACTTTTCTCACCATCCTTTTCTTTTTTCTTTAGCTCTCTTTTTGCTAATAGGGTTGAGGTGTTAACCGGTGTGGGAGCTGCTAAGAAATTAGGATAATAATCAAGCACTGATTCTGATTGATTATTGCTTGATTTATTTCTGAAATTTAATTTAAAACTTTGGATAGAATTTGAAAAGTTAACCAGGTGATCATTATTCCACTCAGCTCTGTGTAACAGTTGCAGTCTTAAAATGGTTTGAAATATCATTTATATTCAATAATGATCTTCCCTCAGCTCAGACCCGAATGACATTATCCTGTAAATTAGGTTTTAAATGACTTTATTAAACAAAATTATTATTATTACCTATCGCCTAAAGGGAAAGCGGATAATAAGGCTTTTTCCCAAGTTATTGTTTATCTTTTTGTCCATTTCCAAAATATCTAATGTATGTGTATGAATGCTGGTTAAATTTGTTGAATTAATCACTAGATGTGCATCTAAAAATTATTAACACATTAGAGTTTGATTCAAGAATACTGCCACAGTCAACGGACTAGTCTATTCTACAGATTCCAACCTAAAATTTAAGAGTGAATTAATCTTTGTCTGTGTGTTAGCAACATTTTTGTGACCCACCAAAAGGATTTTCATAAAACCTTCATAAAATAATTAGTTGACGCAAATGTAGAACGTTTTAGCTTTTGGTGCCAGTCCAATTCAACTTTACTGACAAAGCTACTGTATTCTGCCTTAGAAAAAAAAATCTGTGATGCGCACAGCTAGCCATAAAGTTAGCTTTGCTAGCCCATATCCATCCATCCATCCATCCATCTTCTTCCGCTTATCCGGGGTCGGGTCGCGGGGGTAGCAGCCTAAGTAGGGAGGCCCAGACTTCCCTCTCCCCAGCCACTTGGAGCAGCTCCTCCGGGGGAATCCCAAGGCGTTCCCAGGCCAGCCGAGAAACATAGTCCCTCCAGCGCGTCCTGGGTCTTCCTCTGGGTCTCCTCCCGGTGGGACATGCCCGGAACACCTCACCAGGGAGGCGTCCAGGAGGCATCCTAACCAGATGCCCGAGCCACCTCAACTGGCTCCTCTCGATGTGGAGAAGCAGCGGCTCTACTCCGAGTCCCTCCCGGATGACTGAGCTTCTCACCCTATCTCTAAGGGAGAGTCCAGCCACCCTGCGGAGAAAACTCATTTCAGCCGCTTGTATCCGAGATCTTGTTCTTTCGGTCATAACCCAAAGCTCATGACCATAGATGAGGGTGGGAACGTAGATCGATCGGTAAATTGAGAGCTTTGCCTTTTGACTCAGCTCTCTCTTCACCACGACAGACCGGTACAGCGCCCGCTTCACTGCGGACGCTGCACCTATCCGCCTATCGATCTCACGCTCCAGTTTTCCCTCATTCGTGAACAAGATCCCGAGATACTTAAACTCCTCCACTTGGGGCAGGACCTCCTCCCCGACCCGGAGAGGGCATGCTACCCTTTTCCGGCTCAAGACCATGGCCTCGGATTTGGAGGAACTGATCCTCATCCCGGCCGCATCACACTCGGCTGCAAACCGCTCCAGTGAAAGTTGTAAATCACGAACTGATGAAGCCAGTAGGACCACATCATCTGCAAAAAACAGAGAAGCGATTCTAAGGTCACCAAAACGGATCCTCTCAACACCTTGGCTGCGCCTAGAAATTCTGTCCATAAAAGTTATGAACAGAATCGGTGACAAAGGGCAACCTTGGCGGAGTCCAACTCTCACCGGAAACGAGCCTGACTTACTGCCGGCAATGCGGACCAAGCTCTGACACCGGTCGTACAGGGACCTAACAGCCCTTATCAAAGGGCCTGGTACCCCATACTCCCGGAGTACCCCCCACAGAACCCCCCGAGGGACGCGGTCGAATGCCTTCTCCAAGTCCACAAAACACATGTAAACTGGTTGGGCAAACTCCCACGCACCCTCCAGGACCCTGCTGAGGGTGTAGAGCTGGTCCAGTGTTCCACGACCAGCTGCTCATAATGACTCATGTTCGTGCTGCTGTTTATAATGATGTTTTTCTACTACATTAGGGCTTAGTGTATTACTAGCTGATGTCTCTCTTAGTTAATCCTAGATGTTATTATTGTTTTTCTCTTGCATTTGTTGTTGGATGTAACTGGGACCCTGTGTACATAATCTCGTTTTCAACACATGTACTACATGCGGTGCAAATGACAATAAATTCTCTCTGACTCTGACTCTCTGACTCTGACTCTGACTCATAAACAAACATGTAGAACACGTTGCTTAACGTTAGTTTGCACAGCAGAAAACAACTTCACAACTCTTTAAAACAACTCAAACGCTACAATTTAACTTCCCAAAATGCTGAAACATGCGGCGCACATCTAGACAGGCCAACTTAGTCACGCTCAGTAACCCAGCACTGCAGCTGTTGAACAACACGGACTCTCACGGAGTCACTCAAGGTCGGTTCCGGTCCACGTTAGAGGAGCAGAAAACTCGGGTCAGAACCCATTATCCGACAACGTTCTAACATATATGCTGCTTCGACCTTCTTTAAAATGTAAAATACCACAACAGCAATCTTGTAGATGTTAAATTAGCTTCCAGGCACTATGACTCGGCGGTCATTTCAACAAAGCTCCGTACAGGAGTCTGTGCGAGTGAGCTGGATCGGAACCGAACCAGAACCTCCACAGACTACGGCTGACAAAAACTTCACCTGAATGCTTCCAACAGCGTGTAACAGAGTTGAAACAATAATAATCTCACAGCTTCAAATGATAAAAACATGCAGAATCTGCCTGTCTTGAACACCTCAGCCAAATTATTATCCTCAGAGTTTAAAACTTGGATCCCACTATGCCAACCATGACGTTACAGTTCATGAGAGATTACAGATACATCGACAAACTTTAGAAGCCGATACGAGGCCACCAGATGTAAAGTACCTCTCCACACCGGAGAGGTAGATCATATTCTTAATCTCAGGTTTAATCTTGCAAGATGAAGCAGAGTTGGAACAGAAGCATCTGTAAAGGGTTTAGAGGGGGGTCAGTTTAATACTGACCTCCTTTTTACCTTAATTTACTTATTCAGATTGAATAGTAATTTCACGGATTCTCTTCTTTTTCAGTTTATTCAATATTTCTGTGATCTTTGTGATGGATAAAGAACCATAGCCATTAAGTGACAGTAAACGTTGACTTTAGTTGGTATGCCAGAAGACACTACCATTTATTTAAAATAAATCACTAAATCAACATCATTACACTTGATTGGCAGGGTTTCATTTTCTTGCGATTTAACACACATCACACACTTGATTTAACACAACAGACTTCAATATTGGATGTTAACATATTTAGTCTGTGGGCTCTTCAGCTTAATATAGTTTCCAGCTTAGATTGAGAGAAAGATAGGAGGAAAGATTTAAGAAGAATTGGGAGGTTAAGAGAGGAAGTTTATCTTGCATTTATGAAACCAGATGACACTCTTCCGTACGCGTCCAGCTAAGATATCATCACACCTCCAGTAAGCAAACAGCTGCTCCTTTACCTTAAGACGTCCGCCTTGGTTCTGGCAAAGAGCTGTGGTCAGCCTTGGACTGACGAGTCGTCGGTCCCGCAAGTCCAAGCTGGACTCCAGACGTGTTTACCTTGTCGGTGTCGGTGATACTCGCTTTCGTCGGCAGAAGCCGTGACAGTCGTGGTTTCTTGGCTCAAGATAATTTATTCCAGGAAGGAATAACAAAGTTGGAGCTTATTCGAGGTGGACTCATAACAGCCTGTTATCAGTCCTTAGCTGAAGACGCAGGTCGTTAGCTCTTGACCAAAACGTACTCAGCTCCTTGGGAAAGTTCACATCTCTCTGGAAGTTCCCAGCAACTCTCTCCGTTTCAGCAAAAGCTTAGAACTTAAAGTAGGATCCAAGAGAGGAGTTCATTTGTCTTATCAAACCCAAGGTTACAACCAGCAGCAGAGAGAAATGTTTAGGAAAAAAGACAGATAAAGCTGGAGCCCTGCTCATGAGACTGTCTCTGAGTTTCTAAACAAAACCGTCCGGTCTCTGTGACCCGAAGGCTTCACCTTTAAACACAGCAGTGAACACAGTTTAACTCTTACAGAATGACACAGCTTAAAAGCACACATCATGAAAATGACAAAAGTTATTCTTTTGATCACATTAGAATAAAATCAAAGATAGAAATAGTCTCTTTTGGTGACTATATTTATCAGATTATAGCTAAATGAATGATTTTGTAGTAAATGTCTTGCTTTACTGAGTGGTCAGTAAAGGTCATCACTGGACAGGTCAAAGACCCTAATTTGACCCTGGGTAGGTCCATTACACATTCACGCCTTTACGGCAGGGCGTCAGCGTCGCGCCAGAGGCCACGCCCTCTGGGTACTTAAGCCGCTGACACCCATCCATCATTCTCTTTTTTCCCTTCACCTCGCTTAAACCTGAACTACTTCTCTTCGTGGGACTTCTCTGTTGCTTCATCGCTCAACCAGAGGTGAGCTTGCTCCCTACACAGAGCGTACGGAGAATTATTCCTGCGTACTGCTGGGCTAGCGAAAGCTAGTCCGGCCCATTTTATCTTAACCCCAAAGTTTTTTCTTCTCCTCTCTCCGCAGACTGCTTCGCTCGACGGCGCTAACTGCGTCACACCGCTACCCCTGCTAATTTGTAGCGGGCTAGCCAGCGAAAGCGACGCGACGGAGGAGACGTCTCAAAAAGATAAAAGGAAAAGGATTCTGGAAGGACTCGCTTGCCTTATCTCGGATATGCCTCCGGAGAAAGGAAAGCGAAAGACAAGACTTCCAAGGAAAACCAGCAGGACGGCGAGCCCAACCTCGCGTGCCTGTCCTAGCGGATGCGGTTTCTCCCTCGCAGCGACGGACACCCACGAGGCCTGTCCCGTCTGCTTGGGGATGTTACATGCAAAGATGGCGTTGGATGTGCCCGACTCTTGCCCACACTGCAGCCAGATGCGGTGAGGAGACACCGGGCGGACTTTGTCGCCAAGGCCATGGGTTCCGTTGCAGTGACAGGGGACCCAGACAGCACCGAGCCCCTCACTCCCACGCCAGAGCTAGAGAATATGGCTCTGGATGTCACTTCATAGAGACAAATGAGACAGACACGAGTCGAATGGGGCGACAACCCTGACGTGCTGGCTCCCATGGTGGACTTAACAGTCGAATTCAACACACGAGACATGATGAACGAGGACGAGATCTCAATTTCAGCCTCGGGCAAATTTTCCGCTGAGGACGCAGATGTCGAATACGTGGAACAGGGAGAAGATCTCTCCCGCACTCCGGTACCTGTGCTCCAGGAAACTGACTTTTCCATCCCTGCTCTGTTCGAACTGTGTCACAGAGAGCGGACGTGCTGCAGATCCCTTGGCCGGAGCCTTCGCCTCATCAACAGACCAGAAGGTTGTCAGGAAACTATTTTTACTCGAAGCAGCAGGCCGCCACGAGGCAAAGGATGCCCGTGTTCTCGGACTTCCTCACCGAACTGACTCGCATCTGGGTTCAGCCCAGGGCTCCCATGCTGTTACCACTCTCACAGTTTCTCGACGTGGATGGGATGGATGATGCGGGATTAGCCAACGTGCCTCAAATTGAGGACACGTTGGCATCTCACCTGACCCCCAAGTCATCTGGGACAAAACCAACTCTCCCCAGCAAAGCCTGTCGAGCTTCGGCTTCTCTGCTCGAGAAATGCTACAAAGCTCAAGGACTCGCGGCACGCGCGATGAACGCGTCCGCGTTGATGCAAGCCTACCTGGCTGAAAAACTACAACAGCTCCAGGTAACAACAGACAAACAAACTGCCGCTGACTTGCTGGATGAAGCCCGTAGGGCAAAAGACTTTGCTCCACATGATGAGGACAGCTGCTGTTGCTCAAGGCAGATGCATGGCCGAAGTGGTCATCGCGATACGCCATCTGTGGATGACAATCCATATGTTGCAGGGGTTTCAGAGACATTGAGACGTTTATTTTCTAAACACAACGTCCCAGTGGCTTTTAAACCTCAAAATACATTACGGCAAAAACTGGTTCATCCCAAAGATCCAGTCCCCCGGCAAAAACAGAGTAACATTGTGTATGCTGTTCAGTGTCAGGAGGGCTGTGATCAGTCTTATATCGGGGAAACTAAACAGCCACTGGCCAAAAGGATGGCCCAGCACAGAAGATCAACATCATCAGGTCAGGACTCTGCAGTCTACACTCATCTCCAGGCCAGCGGTCACTCTTTCAGGGATGAAGATGTTCACATCCTTGATAGAGAGGAACGATGGTTTGAGAGAGGAGTAAAGGAGGCCATCTTTGTGAAAAGAAACCGCCCATCATTAAACAGGGGTGGAGGCCTCCGAGTTCAACTGTCCCCCTCCTACAATGCTGTGATTGCTGGTATCACTCAGCCCTCTGTGAATAGCAAACAACCATCAGGGTGCTAACGATCCATTGTTAGGCTGATGGTCCTCCTTGATCATGTGAGCAGCTGGTTTCAGGCTGTCATCAGCCAACTGGTTGTGTAACACTGTGAGAGGGTGCTATTTATAAGACTGAGCTGAACCCAGCACCTCAGACTGAGGAAGTCTTTCGGACGAAAGACGAAACGTTTCTACAATTTTTTGCTTTTTTTTTTTTTTTTTGTTTTTTGAATGTCCAGAGGACCAGACTTAGCTTTTTTAGATTTTTCTACCTGGATTATTGAGCATGCATCAGGGCATCTGTGGATGACTTTAACTGACCTCTCAGAGGGACAAACGGTGCCTTTTCTCCCCCACTCGATAGAACCGGCGGGATTGTTTGGGAAAGCTCTGGATCGAATTCAGACCAAGCTGGACCAGAGGCGCAAACAGGCTGAAACTCTCCGGGTGGGCATTCCCAGAAGAACCTTCGCCACCCCCAGGGAGTCTGCTAGGGGCAGACTCGTGCAACCTCGACACCGCTCAGCAACATGTGCCCTACCGCAAAAGCGACCAACGTACGAGGACGAGCATCCGGCAGAATCAACCGCCGGGCCTACCTCGAACCGAACATGCTTGGAGCAAAAACAGGTTTGTCCCACGCCAGGCTGTCAGACATAGGGCCTCCTCGGTGAACCGGGACACCAGACAAAAGCGTGCCTGATGAACCAGGTCCACGTGTTGATTTTACACGATCACCCGCCCACGTGGTACGGGGAATGGTCTTTTTATGTTCAGACTTTACTTGTTGCACGGTACAAAAAACTGGTAACTCTGTTGCATGCACAAATCATGTTTTTCCTGCTGTGAGTGACATAAAGTCAAATATGTCATTACACTTAAGCATAAATAAAGCTCAAAAAATAGTCCCTCTGTTTTATTGACCAAAAAAACAACAACAACAACAAACACAATAACTTCAGCAGAACGGGTCCCTCTGACCTGCCAGCCGACATAAAGGGAGGGGGCCATTTCCCCCACCTCCCTCACGGGGTATTAGCCTAAAGATCAATAAGCCTCAGCAAGGTGCCTCTGTTCCGTATGTAGCGGACAAGCACAGAGGCGTCTGCAAACAGGTCCCACACCTTTCACAGAGACAGGTGTGGGGGGTCACGTGCTCCGCCCCCCGCCCCATTGTGTACCATGGGGCAGACAATACACAAGCCAAGCAAACACGTGACATGTCCGCACCCCAGGGGTGCGCGGCGACAGAATCTGATGACCCACCTTCCTGGACACCCATTCAAAGGCTACCAGTAAGGGCCGGGGGGGCCACGGCAGAAGCCCACAGGCGACAACAAGCTTCACATGTTCACAAAGGTGATTGTGATCAAACTGTTGTGTGTGTCATCAAACTAGGGATGAATCAGATTCCTCTTCCTCTTAATCGAAAGGAACTGAGCTCTCTGTCACCAACCAATTTAAAGTCTGCAAGACACAAAGGACCATCCCTACGTTCTCACGTTGTGGCAGTCCTATTATCATTGATAGGCGACACGCAATGTTCAAGCAGTGATTCTGGAGCACGTGACCACGCTCAATGTGCTGTTTTCAGTTCTGCTCTTAAATGACATCCCCCCCGCATGCCAGGTTTTGAAGGCATGACAGAACCCAAGTGCAGACAAGAACTCTCACAGGGAGTCAGGAGTTTCAAAGGAGGAGTATTTAATGATAACAAAACTTATAAACGAGGGATACCAAACGATGCGGCTGCACTTACTGAGACACAGAACAGGGCTTATATACACACACTCACAGACAAGACAAAAATCACAAACACCTGGGGACAATTAACTAGACACACAGAGCAGGACTGGGAAGACTACACCTAAAACAATTAACTAGACACACAGAGCAGGACTGGGAAGACTAAACCTAAAACATGAAGTAAACTAGGAAGACTGGAGGTTTAAGCTAATAGAAAATAAACAGAGACTAACCTGGAGGTTTACAACTAAGAGACAGAACGGTAAAACTAATAGTAAATAAACACAGAGACTAAATAAGACAGAAACTGGAGGTTAACCTAAACACAGAACAAAGACTAAAACTAGAAGCTAAAACTAAAGGTTTAACTAAAAGCAAATACTGGGAAACTACCTGAAACATGAAGTACACTAGGATGACTAGAGGATACAACTAAGAGCAGTAAAATCAGGAGGGAAACTAATAAATTACAAGGGGAACAGACAGGAACAACAGACAAGAACAACAAATGTCCACTAGATGGTGCCATGGTTCAATCGCCATGGTTCCATCCTCACAGTACCCCCCTCTTAAGGACACCCCCAGGTGTCAAAGAAACAACACCCAAAAAACCAGGGCGGACGGAGGGAGGCAACAGCAAGGAAGAAGGGCACGAGGAAGACAAGGGACACAAGGACGACACAAGGACAAGGGGCAAACAAAACCAAAAAAAATGATAGGGCCATCAGGCAGGAGCCGGTCGGGCGGAGCCGGTCGGGTGGTCGACCGGGAGGTCACCCATCAGGCAGGAGCCGGTCGGGCGGTCGACCGCGAGGTCACCCATCAGGTAGGAGCCGGTCGGGCGGTCGACCGCGAGGTCGTCCATCAGGCAGGAGCCGGTCGTGCGGTCGACCGACATTGATAATAAATATTTCCTACAATACCAACAAATTAAGTCAATTGTAAAAAAGAAATTTAAGCTTAATAAAACATTGTTGGAAACACCAACATGTGTGTTAGAGTTTATTAATTTTCAACCACCCAAATTATTATCTAAAATATACAAAAAATTGTCTAGGATCGATGACTCGATATCACTACCTGTTGAAAAATGGGAGTCAGATTTATCAATCAACTTTGAACAAAAAATTTGGTCTCAAGTATGTTCAAATATTTTTAAATTGACTAGAATCTCCAATTGGTGCGCCTCCTGGGGACTCCCTTGTTCTGCTGGGGGACTTCAACGCTCACGTGGGCAATGACAGTGAGACCTGGAGGGGTGTGGTTGGGAGGAACGGCCCCCCTGATCTGAACCCGAGCGGTGTTCTGTTGTTGGACTTCTGTGCTCGTCATGGATTGTCCATAACAAACACCATGTTCAGGCATAAGGGTGTCCATGTGTGCTCTTGGCACCAGGACACCTTAGGTCGCAGTTCGATGATCGACTTTGTTGTCGTCTCATCTGATCTGCGGCCGCATGTCCTGGACACTCGGGTGAAGAGAGGGGCGGAGCTGTCAACTGACCACTACCTGGTGGTGAGTTGGCTCCGATGGTGGGGGAGGATGCCGGTCAGACCTGGCAGACCCAAACGTATTGTGAGGGTCTGCTGGGAACGTCTGGCAGAGTCTCCCGTAAGACGGAGCTTTAACTCCCACCTCCGGGAGAGCTTTGAACACGTTCCGAGGGAGGCGGGGGACATTGAGCCCGAGTGGGCCATGTTCCGCGCCTCTATTGTCGAGGCAGCTTATCAGAGTTGTGGCCGCAAGGTTGTTGGTGCCTGTCGTGGTGGCAACCCTAGAACCCGGTGGTGGACACCGGCGGTGAGGGATGCTGTCAGGCTGAAAAAGGAGTCCTATTGGGCCTTTTTGGCCTGTGGGACCCCGGAAGCAGCAGATAGATACCGGCAGTCCAAGCGGCATGCGGCTCGGGTGGTTGCTGAGGCAAAAACTCGGGCGTGGGAGGAGTTCGGAGAGGCCATGGAGAATGACTTCCGTACGGCTTCGAGGCGATTCTGGTCCACCATCCGACGTCTCAGGGGGGGAAAGCGGTACGCGACCAACACCATTTATGGTGGGGATGGCGTGCTGTTGACCTCAACTCGGGATGTTGTGAGTCGGTGGGCGGAGTACTTCGAAGACCTCCTCAATCCTACTGGCACGTCTTCCACTGAGGAAGTGGAGCCTGGGGACTTTGGGTCGGGCTCTCCAATCTCTGGTGCTGAGGTCGCCGAGGTGGTTAAAAAGCTCCGCGGTGGCAAGGCTCCTGGGGTGGATGAGATTCGTCCTGAGTTCCTTAGGGCTCTGGATGTTGTGGGGTTGTGTTGGCTTACGCGACTCTGCAATATCGCGTGGACATCGGGGGCAGTTCCCTTGGATTGGCAGACTGGGGTGGTGGTTCCCCTATTCAAAAAGGGGGACCGTAGGGTGTGTTCCAACTATAGGGGGATCACACTCTTAAGCCTCCCTGGTAAGGTCTATTCAGGGGTTCTGGAGAGGAGGGTCCGTCGGATAGTCGAACCTCGGATTCAGGAGGAGCAGTGTGGTTTTCGTCCTGGTCGTGGAACACTAGACCAGCTCTACACCCTCAACAGGGTCCTGGAGGGTGCGTGGGAGTTTGCCCAACCAGTTTACATGTGCTTTGTGGACTTGGAAAAGGCATTCGACCGCGTCCCTCGGGGGCTTCTGTGGGGGGTACTCCGGGAGTATGGGGTACCGGGCCCTTTGATACGGGCTGTTGGGTCCCTGTACGACCGGTGTCAGAGCTTGGTCCGCATCGCTGGCAGTAAGTCAGGCTCGTTCCCTGTGAGAGTTGGACTCCGCCAAGGTTGCCCTTTGTCACCGATTCTGTTCATAACTTTTATGGACAGAATTTCTAGGCGCAGCCAAGGTGTTGAGAGGATCCGTTTTGGTGGCCTTAGAATCGCTTCTCTGTTTTTTGCAGATGATGTGGTCCTATTGGCTTCATCAGTTCGTGATCTACAGCTTTCGCTGGAGCGGTTTGCAGCTGAATGTGATGCAGCCGGGATGAGGATCAGTTCCTCCAAATCCGAGGCCATGGTCTTGAGCCGGAAAAGGGTAGCATGCCCTCTCCGGGTCGGGGAGGAGGTCCTGCCCCAAGTGGAGGAGTTTAAGTATCTCGGGATCTTGTTCACGAATGAGGGAAAACTGGAGCGTGAGATCGATAGGCGGATAGGTGCAGCGTCCGCAGTGAAGCGGGCGCTGTACCGGTCTGTCGTGGTGAAGAGAGAGCTGAGTCAAAAGGCAAAGCTCTCAATTTACCGATCGATCTACGTTCCCACCCTCATCTATGGTCATGAGCTCTGGGTTATGACCGAAAGAACGAGATCTCGGATACAAGCGGCTGAAATGAGTTTTCTCCGCAGGGTGTCTGGACTCTCCCTTAGAGATAGGGTGAGAAGCTCAGTCATCCGGGAGGGACTCGGAGTAGAGCCGCTGCTTCTCCACATCGAGAGGAGCCAGTTGAGGTGGCTCGGGCATCTGGTTAGGATGCCTCCTGGACGCCTCCCTGGTGAGGTGTTCCGGGCATGTCCCACCGGGAGGAGACCCAGAGGAAGACCCAGGACACGCTGGAGGGACTATGTTTCTCGGCTGGCCTGGGAACGCCTTGGGATTCCCCCAGAGGAGCTGCTCCAAGTGGCTGGGGAGAGGGAAGTCTGGGCCTCCCTACTTAGGCTGCTACCCCCGCGACCCGACCCCGGATAAGCGGAAGAAAATGGATGGATGGATGGATAGACTCTCCAATTTACAATTAATACAATATAAGGTTCTCTATAGAGTACATTATACAGGGCAGCGAATGTTTAAGATGGGCTTTATACCATCTAACAAGTGCTCACAGTGCATAAGTAATACACCTGATGATTATATTCACGCGCTCTGGTTCTGTCCACCCGTTCAGAGGTTCTGGGTACAGGTATGTGAAGACTTGTCTAAATGTTTGAAAATTAATATCCCACTCTCTCCATCTGTTTGCTTATTGGGTATCTTTGAAGATGTTATACTAGAAAAAAATACATCCTATATGCTTTTCACTGCCTTATGCATCGCAAAGAAAACCATACTCGTAAATTGGAAAAATAAAAATAATCTTAGCATTAATCAGTATAAAAATCTTCTGTTAGATCATATTAGTCTTGAAACAGCATCTGCCGACACATTGGATCAACCTATTTGGCATTCTTTGATCGGCTCCGTTACGTAGTGAGGGTGGGGGGTCTGGGATGTGGCCTTGTGGGGCATTGGGACTGGAGGGGGGGGAGGTTGGGGTTTGGGGCGCCGGGGGGTTAGGGCTGCTTGGGCGGGGAGGACCTTGTCTTCGACCTGGGGAGGACGGGGGGGTTCTGGGGGATATCTACTGGGGGCGGCATGCGGGCCCTCGGGTGGTCGGTGGCGGCGGTCATGGGTCGCCGGTCGGTGACCCGGCTGTGCTGGGGTGGTTTCGGGGTGGGTGCCGGGGGCTTGGGACTCTGGGGGCGTGTCGTCCCCGGGCTTGGGCCTGGTGGGGGCCGGGGGTCTTGGGCTCTGGCGGGC
>JBBPBX010089441.1:0-14300 GCA_038048925.1 Garcialebias charrua
CTCTGAGCCCACAGTCAACACACTGAAAGAGACTGAAGAGGATAAAGGCCTGCAAGCTTTAAGAGAAGAAGTTGTAAAGCTCAGAAAGCAAGTATCTGTTCTGTCCATTCAGCCCAGTTACAGCCCTGCTACAGCGCCACCCCACGATGAACTTGAGTCAAATCCAGTTCCCCAAAGAACTTTCACATCAAGGGACCCGAGTGACTTCTTCTGTTATCGGTGTGGGGATGATGGACATTTTTCAACTAAATGCACAGCCCCAGAGAACTACCCCAAAGTAATACAGAAGCTGATACAGGCGCAAAGAAAACAAAGGACAAACCAGAAACAAAACCGCAATGCAAGAACAAAACCCACTAATGCAAATGTAAGGAGAAGTGTTACCATGGTACGGACAAATAGTTTGCCAGAGGGATTAATTGGACCTCCTTCTATTGCCAAAGTCAAAATCAATGGCAAGCTTTGTACTGCTCTGATGGATAGTGGGTCCCAAGTAACTATCATCTTTGACAGTTGGTACTCAGAACACCTGTCGCACATCCCACTCCATCCAGTTACTGGTCTAGCCATATGGGGTCTCAGTGAATCAGAGAGCAGCTACCCATTCAAGGGTTACATTCATATTGATTTGGAGCTTCCTAGGCAATCAAAGTCCAAAAAACTCAAGTCCGTCCCTGTTCTTGCCTTAGTGTGTCCTGACCCACGTTGTTCCGAGACCGTACCAGTCTTGGTCGGTACAAATGTCAAAGGGATTCAACCTATCAACTCGAACCCAGAAGCAAAAGGTTTAGAGCACGCCCACTCAGCCAGGGTCCAAGTGCAGGAACAAAGTTCTTTATCGGTCCATAAACCAGAGCTCACTAGATATACTAAAGACTTACCTGTGGCTGATGTAAAGTGGACAGGGCCGGGCCCCCTAATCATTCCTGCTGGCACAGAGCACATTGCCATTTGTAAAGTCAAAGAGAATCGAGAAGTAGAAGACAGCATACTAATAACTGAACGTGCTACCTCACCTGCTCTTCCACCAAGTGTATTGGTCCCGCCAACAGTACTGTTCTCTAAAATCCTAGATAAGAACAGTTTTCTGGTGCTACTGCAAAATGAGTCATTAAAGCAGACAGCTATTCCAGTGGGCACCACTATTGCTCACCTGTATATAGCTGACATGGTGATGGATGCCCCAGGAACGAAGGTCAATACTGTTCCCCCCATTGACCCGTCTTTGTTCCACTTTGGTGACATTGCGATCAGCAAAGAATGGAAAGAAAGACTACAACACAAGCTGTCACAGCATTCCAATGTGTTTTCAACTGATGAATGGGATGTAGGTTTGGCCAAGGGTGTGGAGCATCATATCCGCCTAACTGACAGTACCCCCTTCCGGGAGCGTTCTCGCCGCATTGCTCCAGCCGATTTGGATGATCTCAGGCGTCACCTTCAAGGGTTGCTTGCAGCAGGCATCATAAAGGAATCAAGAAGTCCCTACGCTTCTCCCATTGTCCTCGCCCGCAAAAAGAATGGTCAACTGCGGATGTGTGTAGACTACAGAACCTTAAATCGCAGAACAATCCCAGACCAGTACACTGTGCCACGGATCAACGATGCATTAGACTGTCTGACGGGCAGTAAGTGGTTTTCTGTCTTAGACCTCCGCAGTGGCTACTATCAGATCCCTATGGCCGAAGAGGACAAGGAAAAAACAGCCTTCATATGTCCTCTGGGGTTCTATCAATTTGAACGGATGCCGCAGGGCATAACCGGGGCTCCTGCAACATTCCAAAGGCTTATGGAGAAAGCCGTGGGAGATATGCATCTGCTGGAGGTCATAGTGTACCTGGACGATCTGATTGTGTTTGGCAGAACCCTTGAAGAGCATGAAGAGAGGCTGCTTAAGGTTATAACACGCCTTGAGGAGGCTGGACTAAAGCTGTCCCTTGACAAGTGCCAGTTTTGTTGTTCACAAGTTACCTATGTTGGTCACATTGTCTCTGAGCATGGTATTGCTACCGACTCCCGAAAGGTGGAAGCTGTAACCCAGTGGAAGCAGCCAACTGATCTCTCTTCTCTGCAGTCGTTCCTTGGATTCTGTGGCTACTATCGGCGATTCATAAAAAACTATTCCATCATCGTCCGACCCCTTACTGAACTATGCAAAGGATATCCTCCCACACAAAAGAAAAGTAAGGGTAATCAAGGGACAAGCAAAACCTACTACAGGGTTAACGAGCCTTTCGGCGATCGATGGGATCAGTCGTGCAGTGAGGCATTTCAACAGATCATTCACTGCCTCACAAATGCTCCTGTACTGGCGTTTGCTGACCCATCCAAACCTTATACCCTCCACATAGATGCCAGTTTGCATGGCCTGGGTGCAGTCCTGAATCAAGAACACCCTGAAGGATTGAGACCTGTGGCTTTCGCAAGCCGGAAGCTGAGTGCATCTGAGAAAAACTATCCGGTGCACCAACTTGAGTTTTTGGCTCTAAAGTGGGCTGTGGTTGACAAATTCCATGACTATTTGTATGGAGCTCAGTTTAAAGTACAAACGGATAACAATCCTTTAACATATATTCTCACAACAGCTAGGCTCAATGCCACTGGTCATCGCTGGCTCTCTGCCCTTTCAACATACAATTTCACATTGCAGTACAGATTAGGGGCTCACAACATCGACGCTGATGCGCTATCACGAAACCCCTTACCAACAGAAGATAAAGACTGGCAAACTGTGCCACCTGAAAGTGTCAAAGCATTGTGTAAGCAGATCAACACACCAAAAGTTTGTGACGAGACAATCACAGTCGCAGAGTCTCTAGGAGTTTCCCCTGAAGGCATTCCTGCCTGCTACGCTTATCCAGTTCGCCTCGATCTGGGTTGTTTGATGCGACTTAGCCACAACGATATCATTCAAGCCCAGGATGCAGACCCAGCAATCGCTCCCATTAAGCAATCACTTTGGCAGGGCACGCCATTTTCACCAGGGGATAACACTGTGGCTAACTTGCTAAACAGAGAGGCAAGTAAACTTGTCATCAAAGAGGGTTTGCTCTATAGAAAAGTTAAGAGATCTTCTGGAGATGAAATTCACCAGATAGTGCTCCCTACAGAACATGTCTCCATGGTGTTAAAATCACTCCATGACGAATCTGGGCACCTGGGAGTGGAAAAAACTCTTGGACTTGTCCGTGACAGGTTCTATTGGCCCAAGATGGGAGCTCAGGTTGAGCAATATGTAAAAAACTGTGGAAGATGCATCACTCGTAAATCACTTCCGCAGCGAGCTGCTCCTTTAAATCAGATAACAAGTCAAGGCCCGCTCAACCTTGTGTGCATCGATTTTCTATCACTTGAGTCAGACTCGCAGGGGTTTTCCAGCATCCTAGTTGTGACAGATCATTTTACGCGGTATGCCCAAGCCTTCCCGGCTAAGGATCAAACGGCTGCCACGGTGGCAAAGATTCTTTGTGAGCGTTACTTCGTGCATTATGGACTCCCAGCACGAATACATTCAGACCAAGGGAGGGATTTTGAAAGTAGACTGATCAAAGACCTCTTAAAGATGCTTGGGATCCGTAAGTCAAGAACGTCTCCCTATCATCCGCAAGGAGATCCCCAGCCCGAAAGATTCAACCGTACACTTCTATCGATGCTTGGAACCCTTGAGCCGAAGCAAAAGAACAAGTGGAGTCAAAAGATAAGTCAGTTGGTTCACGCTTACAACTGCACTCAAAATGAAGCAACAGGATACTCGCCTTACTTGTTAATGTTTGGACGAGAGGCTCGGCTACCAATAGACATTTGCTTTGGTGTGTCGGATGAAAGTCAAAAGTCTGTCTCCTACCATCAGTATGTCACCAAGCTGAAGAAAGATCTTGAGAGAGCTTACAACTTGGCGACAGAGACCGCTGACAAGAACCATAAACGGAACAAGGTAGCTCACGATAAGCATGTGAAAGAACAAGTTCTGGAAAAAGGTGACAGAGTCTTACTGGAAAACTTTGGTGTGACAGGAAAACAAAAGCTGAAAACCAAATGGAGACCTATGCCTTACCTTGTTGTGGATAAATTACCCAATCTCCCTGTTTACACAATTAAACCTGAACGAGGTGGAGGTCCAGAGAAGACGGTTCATCGGAATCACTTGTTGCCTATTGGATACCTTGTGAGACTTCCATTGGATGATAGTGAGACAGAACCACCAAAGAGATGTATGACAAGAGCACAACTACAAAGGGAAAGTGGACTCCAAAGGTCTTCCCACAGGGATGAGGAAATGTACTCAGACTCAGAGTACGAGGAAGTATACTTATCCAAACCATTGGGAGTTGACTTGGATGGACTGCTAACTCATCCAGAGTTTTCCAACAGATTATCTGGGCTCACCACCAGTGAAACTGACCAACCAAGATCAGTCCAAGACTTGGGAGAGTTAGAGGCAGTTCCTAGTACCTACTCAGACGACGCCACTATCCCTGCTCCAGCACTTGATGACCTAGTGGAGGAAACAGACCTCAACTCAGTACGTATGCCTGCTGAAAGATCAAGGAGAATTGTTCGACCTGTAGTTCGATTGACCTACGATGAACTCGGCAAGCCTTCTGACCAGCCAGTGACAGTCTTCAGCCATGGAGTGTTGGTGGGAAGTGGAACCTACCAAGTCCCCAGAAGCCAGTTTTGCCATACCTTCTGGTGTCACCCCCTGGCCATGTGTGAAACATGTTCAAGGTTAAGTTCTCATTAAAACTAGTTTTAATGTTAGCCTCTGTTAGTTGTCTAACTTTTGATTTGATGAGGACATCAAAATCTTCTAGCAGGGGGAAGATGTAGCCCAGTGGATAAACTGAGGTTTCTACAAGGTAACAATGAGGTTAATAGAAGTCTTACATAATTCAAGACAAAACACAAATATATTAAAAGTAAACATTTATTTACTAATGCATAACATTGATGACAGTTATGGGTTTTTCATATTCTTGTTTCTGAAAGAAATACACTTGTATTTTCCCTTACTTTAATATTTAAATAATATTAAGGGTAAATATAGTTACTAAGTAAATAAAACTGTATTTTGTAAATCAATTGAGCATTATTTTATGTAAATATTGCATGTGGAAGAAGTATTAGTTTGACGTAAGATGCACTGTGTATTTATTTGGTTGAGCCACCTGATTGGTCACTGGGACTGCTCGTCCAGTAGGTGAGCCTCCTGATTGGTCACTGGGACTGCTCGTCCAGTGCGTGACTCGTGATTGGTGAAGAGGGAAGAGGAAGGCGGGACGAACCGGGTTGATGCAGAACCGAGCCGGGCAGACGAGCAGAGGAAAAAGTGAGAAGATACAGACTCAAGAGGGAGAAAGTTGGACAAAGCGCCTTGGTGAGGACAAATTTAAGACAAAGTTGGAGGAGCTTGGTCGACGCGAAGGGAGGGACGAGAGGATACAGACGCAAATAGTCCTGGCGAGCTTTGAGTTGAGGAGTTTCAGTTTCGCGGGCTCTGCTGCTGCGTTCAATGGACGTGGGAGAAGAAGAGGACGAGTGAATTGCAACGTTCTCAAAGTTTCCTCTGGGATTTACAAAAACTCTGGGTTTTTGTAACAGGCCTGCAACGTTTTTCCCACTCTTCTGGAGGTTGTGAGTAATAAATTGACTGGGTTACTTTTTGTACAGGACTGTGTATATTGATGCACATGGACATTTACTGTTGTTCTTTGGTGAAAAGAAAAAAAAAGACCTGTAATATTCCTTTTGTTCTGCCTTATGTGAAGAGGTATTTTGTTTAAATTTTAAGAGTTTTCCGGCTATAAAGTTTATGGTGGTGACTAGTTAAACTTCCTGTCACTCACTATTAGGTTATTTAGTTTAATAAATTAAGGCTGAATCATTTTGCCTCAAATTACACTGTTTCTCTGGGTCCTATTTGTATTAAACTAGGTCATTGGTGCTGCACACCGATTGGGGTACCAGATTGATACCGAACCCAAGCACCCTCCATTTTAGGTTTTCAGCATAAAGTGTGCAGAGGTGCTACAGACGTAATAATGAGTGTCCTAACAACTGTGTTCAGTCGAGAGAGTAATCCAATGTATTTTGTTACAGATAATGGTACTCAGTTTACTTCGCATGCGTTTAGTACTTTTCTGAGAGAGCGAGAGAGAGAGAGAGAGAGAGAGAGAGAGAGAGAGAGAGAGAGAGAGAGATACAGCACTTAAAGTCAAGTGTATATTATCCTAAAGCAAATGGTGCTGTGGAAAGGTTTAACAGAGTGCTTAAAGACTGCATACAAACAGCTGAAAGAAGTCACAGCTCATGGAAGGAAGCTGTCACTGAATTCCTTCACAACTACCGAGCTACTCCGCATGCAACTACCGGAGCTACTCCATTTGAACTACTGAGGAACAGAAAGATGCGTACCAAGTTAAACATACTCCCAGTAGAACTGAAGAGCAAAAGCCAAGCTCAAATACAACAGAGGGTGAAACAAAAGCAAAACAAAATGAAGGAATATACTGACAAGAAAATGAGAGCTAAAGTACCAACATTCAACGTGGGTGACACGGTTCGTGTTCGCAGACCGGATCACGTTTCCAAAGGATCTTCCAGATTTACAGAACCACGTACTGTAATAAAGAAAGTTGGACCAAATACTTTCTTACTGAGTGATGGGCGCAAGTGGAATGCTTCAAAACTTGCACTCTTCCCAAAACAAATCCTACGTGCTTCAGAACAAAATGATGATACTGTACTCGATATATATGCATTGCCAGGAAATACTGATGAACCGCTTGCTGTGTTGAGAAGAAGTCAAAGAGATAGAAATGCACCAAGATGGTTGTCAGGTTTTGTAAGTACCTAACCTCAGCTCTCCTTTGAGCTTAAACCTAACCAAGACCCTAAACCTAACCAAGAAACTTTGAAAAGAATGAAATCGAAACCTAAGCACGTAGGTAAAGACGGAGCATGTTGTCATCCATTGTAACGGTGATAACGTACCTTTAAACCTTGTAACAGGTACAACAGGGGCATGTTGAGCGATACGAATGAGGGTGATAACAGATGATAGCGCCCATTTAATGGACTGATAACATCCGAAGCGGGTGCTTTCATACTACTGTTGGCTTACAGAAATAATAATTTGATTACTTTGATTTTCTGCTGTCACGTATACTGTACAAAATTACATCAGGGAAGAAGAGTTATGGTGCATAACTTTCAGTTCCCTTATCAGTCTGTCACTTCGGTGCAACATAAATGCTATGGGAACGTAACTCATTCACACCCTTGAAATGCTCAGTAATATGCATCCTAGTGTGAATGTCCGCCTTAGGCATCTCAAGGCCGCTTTCTACTGTGTGTTAGAAAGGACAGCCTGAGTGACATCACACGCAGTAACGTCCAAACTGTAATGCTTTGCAAACGTATTTGTTGAGCTCCAGTTCGCAGTCGTACAGATGTCTGCAACTGGTATACCCTTGAACAATGACCATAAGGTGGCCAAGCCCCGAGTGGAGTGAGCACGCACTCCAGAGGGAACCTGTTGACCTTTGCTACTGTACGCCCTTTTTATGGCCTCAGTCACCCAGTGTGAGAGGCGCTGCTTTGATAGGGCCCTCCCAGTAGCTGTTGTCGTAAAGCACACAAAAAATTGGTTTTCCTCAATTCAGCTGTTCTCTGCATGTAAGCGCTTAAAGCCCTCATGGGGCAGAGTGCCTTCAGCCATTTCTGTTCCTGAGTGAGGACAGGAGCAGGAGGAAAAGAAGAGAGATCAAAGTCCAGACTTCTGGGGTTCAGAGTCAAGACCTTAGGGATATATGCAGGATTAGGCCTTAGGGTGACCTTTGACCCGTCAGGGGCAAACCTGGTACACATTGGGTGCACGGACAGAGCATGGAGGTCACCCACACATTTCGCCGAGCACAGGGCCAATAGCAGAGCGGTCTTGTAAGATAATAGATCTATCTTAATGTCGCTCAGTGGTTCGAATGGGGGATCACGGAGAGCCCCCAAGACCAGACTAAGATCCCATCCAGGGGTCAAGATCCTGCTGGGGGGTCTCTTCCTTAGTACGCCCTTCATAAATCTTATTATGAGCGGGTGCGCGCCAGGCGTCCTGCTCCCCCAGCCCTCGTCACAAGCTGAAATAGCTGATAAAAACACCTTAATGGTTGAGAAAGAACAATCTTTCTCCAGCAGGTCTTGAAGAAAGGTGAGGAGCTGGACTAAGTCACATGAATAAGAAATAATATTTCTTTCCATGCACCAAGCTTCAAAAATACGCAATTTCCGGGCGTAGAGAGACTGTGTTGACACAGCTCGGGCGTTTTGAATGGTATTTACCACGTTCTCGGGCAGGCCTGAGGCCACCAATTTGTTCTTCTCAGCCATCAAACTGAAATTTGCCACAGTTCTCAGCATAAGCGGTGAGGCTGTTCCTTCTGGTGACGTGGTGGGTCCCTGTAGAGGAGCAGGGGGCGGAACCAGCTCCTCCTCGAGGGTCCTGATTTCTGTGGCCCCTTGAGGGCCAACCAAGTTAGGGAGAGAGCCCTCCTGCAGATGTACCTCCATACCTATCTGACCGAGAGTGTTGGGAGGCAGAAGCAATCTGCTGTCATCATTGGGCAAAAGCGGAACAGAATGCCTGTTTTTCCTCTTTTTGTGGGGAGTCATGGTCCGGAGGGGGTGCAAGTTCTGTATACGAGCAGACCTCCTGACTCCAGCCCGTTTCATGGTTGGGTCTGGTTCACTGGCCTCCGGCCTCATCAGTGCCCTGGGCCTGATGAACCTCCGGGGGGCTGTGTTTCACCTGATGGGGGGGGGGTCGTTTAAGAGCAGAACTGATTCAGTACAGCGAGCGTGGTCACACACTGCAGGATCATTGCTTGAGCAGGGTGTGTTAATAATAAGTAGTTGTTTCAGGAAAAGTGTCGTGGTGAAGAGAGAGCTGAGTCAAAAGGCAAAGCTCTCAATTTACCGATCGATCTACGTTCCCACCCTCATCTATGGTCATGAGCTCTGGGTTATGACCGAAAGAACGAGATCTCGGATACAAGCGGCTGAAATGAGTTTTCTCCGCAGGGTGTCTGGACTCTCCCTTAGAGATAGGGTGAGAAGCTCAGTCATCCGGGAGGGACTCGGAGTAGAGCCGCTGCTTCTCCACATCGAGAGGAGCCAGTTGAGGTGGCTCGGGCATCTGGTTAGGATGCCTCCTGGACGCCTCCCTGGTGAGGTGTTCCGGGCATGTCCCACCGGGAGGAGACCCAGAGGAAGACCCAGGACACGCTGGAGGGACTATGTTTCTCGGCTGGCCTGGGAACGCCTTGGGATTCCCCCAGAGGAGCTGCTCCAAGTGGCTGGGGAGAGGGAAGTCTGGGCCTCCCTACTTAGGCTGCTACCCCCGCGACCCGACCCCGGATAAGCGGAAGAAAATGGATGGATGGATGGATGTTTCAAGAAAAGGGAAATGTTGTCCTGCAATTGCATAAGACTGACAGCAGGGGGAACCTCCGAGTAGGGAGAGAACAGGATGTGGAGAGGAGAGAAGAAGAAGTTGAGAAGTGTTGAATAAAGCATGGTGTTCGTAACGGAGCTACGTCTGCAGTGGTCTGATTCTACTCTTACATATTAGCAACACCACAACACCCCCCCCGCCCCCCTCCCTCACGGTGCACGGGGTGCCAGATCAGAACAATGAACCCCAGCAGGGTGTCCCAGGACTGTCTGCAGCAGACAGACCTCGCGGCGTCCGCAATCAGGTATACCAGCTCACACAAGGCTGTATGAGGGGGGGTCACACACTCCCCGCACCGCTGGAACTCATAGGGGCCGAGAATACACAGATTCCCCAAGCTCGCAGCACGTCCGCATGCCCGGAGGGCGTGCTGACTGAACACGGTGACCATGACGACGTACGGTCATGGCCCCCAACTGCATTTCAGCGGATGACCGCTCTGAGCCACGGGGGCGCTGCAACCGAAGCCTGCGAGCCCGGACCGTGCACACATGCTGACAGAGGAGACAACAATAATGCTGCAGAAGTTGTAAATAAATGTTGTTACAACACAAGAAATGCACCTGGGCCGACTCAGATAATTCTTCCTCGTGCCCGAGAAAGCCTGGACCTAGTGAAATCGTCCAGGTTGGAGGTGTTGAGCAGAAAAATAATAATTGTGCAGCCTTAGGCCCTCAAACTGGAACTGGCTTTCCAACCTGTAAAACCAGCAGGCCGTACACGACCAGTGGATCTGCAATGTGCGACCAAGTTCAGCGCACTAGCCCAACTGTGCCTTTAAATAACGTCCTTTCATTGGGAGGTTTTCAGCTCTGTCATAATATTGCAGAAAAGCACCAAGATTACCGTATTTCTGGGCGCATGGGTCACCACCACCTTGGTCAAAACACGTCCTTAGGGGAAGCGTGCCTGATACAGCTCCCTGGAATCAAAGCCAGCTCCAGAGCAGTGGCGGAGCCGGAGGCTTGTGAACCAGATCCAGCCACGGAGCGGCCTGGAATCCGGAGGTCTGTTCGCATACAAAATCTGCACGCTACGTCCCGTGCCTCTCACTAAACGAAGCAAAAACAGACGTTCTGGCCCACGGCTGACCAGCAGAGGCAATGCATTGCACCTCTCCCCTAGCACCCCCAGTTCGGGTGACGCGGGAGCACACATACAGGAGGGACCCCTCCCTAAGATTGTTGGCCCCCAGGAGGCCACAGGGCCCATGGCCCTCAGAGAAGTACTTAATTCTGATACACAGACAGCTGCTCCCATTCGGAGGCCTGCTGTCTCAACCACTCGAACAGCCTCTCTGCTTACGCCCAGGACTGTGGCAAATTTCAGCTTGGTTACTGAGAGGAACAAACTGATGGCCTCAGGCCTCCCCAGCAACGTGGTAAACACGATCCAGGGAGCGAGAACAATGTCAACACAGACTCTCTATGCTCGTAAATGGTGTGTTTTTGAAGCTTGGTGCTTGGAAAGGAATATTGTCCTTATTCCTGTGACCTGGTCCAGCTTCTTACCTTTCTACAGGACCTGCTGGAGAAAGGCCGCTCTTTTTCCACAATTAAGGTGTTTTTATCAGCCATCTCGGCATGCCACGAAGGCTGGGGGGAAAGACACCCGGTGCACACCCTCTCATGATACGGTTCATGAAGGGCGTATTGAGGAAGAGACCCCCCAGCAGGACTTTGACCCCTGATTGGGACCTCCAATTAGTCCTGAATGCTCTCTGTGAGCCCCCATTCGAACCTTTAAGCGACATTAAGATAGATTTGCTATCTTATAAAACCGCTCTACTCTTAGCTCTTTGCTCGGCTAAACGTGTGGGTGACCTCCACGCTCTGTCGGTGCACCCAATGTGTACAAAGTTTGCCCCTGACGGGTCAAAGGTCACCCTACGACCTAACCCTGCATATGTCCCAAAGGTTCTAACTTTGAATCCCAGAAGTCTGGACTTTGAACTCTCTTCATTTCCTCCTGCTCCCATCCTCACTGAGGAACAGAGGAGGCTGAGAGCACTCTGCCCCGTTAGGGCCCTTTGTGCTTACATTGAAAGAACAGCTGAGTGGAGGAAAACAAACCAGCTGTTTGTATGTTTTGCCATCCCGGCTACTGGTAGGGCCCTGTCAAAGCAGCGCCTCTCACACTGGGTGACTGAGGCCATTAAAAGGGCGTACAGTAGCAAAGGTCAACAGGTGCCCTCTGGGGTACGTGCCCACTCCACTCGAGGCTTGGCCGCCTCGTGGTCACTGTTCAAGGGCGTACCAGTTGCAGACATCTGTGCAGTTGCAAACTGGAGCTCAACGAACATGTTTGCAAGACATTACAATGGGCATGGGCAGCACGGTGGCACAACTGGTAGAGCTGCTGCCTCTCAGCGAGAAGGTTGCCGGTTCAAATCCCGGTCCGGGGCCTTTCTGGGTGGAGTTTGCATGTTCTCCCCGTGCATGCGTGGGTTTCCTCCGGGTACTCCGGTTTCCTCCCACAGACCAAAAAACATGCTTGTTAGGCTGATTGGTGACTCTAAATTGACCCTAGGTGTGAGTGTGAGAGTGGATGGTTGTTTGGTGTGAGTGAGACAGGTCCCTCTTGTAAATGAGTCCCCGTGACTCAACGAGGCTAGCCTGTATAAATAAAGGTTGAATGAATGAATGAATGAATTACAGTTTGGACGTTACTGCGTGTGACGTCACTTAGGCTGTCCTCTCTAACACACAGTAGAGAGCGGCCGAGAGATACCTAATGTATAAAGGCAGAAGTTCTCACAAGCATGCATTTTACTGAGCATTTCAAGGGCGTGAATGAATTACGTTCCCATAGCAATAGTGTTGCACCGAGTGACCTGATTGATAAAGGGAACTGAAAGTTATGCACCATAACTCATGTTCCCTGAAGGAAGGGAATGAGGTGCAACACAGTTGGCCCTTTTCAATGCTGAAGCTCAGTGAAGTGCACTTGGAGACACTTTGGATGGGCGCCCGCGTCTTAAGTACCCAGAGGGTGGGGCCTCTGGGGTGACGCTGACGCCCCCTGCCGTAAAGGCGTGAATGTATTCCTTCAGGTAATCGTAATCGTAATCGTGCGATACCTAATGTATAAAGGCAGAAGTTCTCACAAGCATGCATTTTACTGAGCATTTCAAGGGCGTGAATGAATTACGTTCCCATAGCAATAGTGTTGCACCGAGTGACCTGATTGATAAAGGGAACTGAAAGTTATGCACCATAACTCATTTTCCCTGAAGGAAGGGAATGAGGTGCAACACAGTTGGCCCTTTTCAATGCTGAAGCTCAGTGAAGTGCACTTGGAGACACTTTGGATGGGCGCCCGCGTCTTAAGTACCCAGAGGGTGGGGCCTCTGGGGTGACGCTGACGCCCCCTGCCGTAAAGGCGTGAATGTATTCCTTCAGGTAATCGTAATCGTAATCGTGCGATACCTAATGTATAAAGGCAGAAGTTCTCACAAGCATGCATTTTACTGAGCATTTCAAGGGCGTGAATGAATTACGTTCCCATAGCAATAGTGTTGCACCGAGTGACCTGATTGATAAAGGGAACTGAAAGTTATGCACCATAACTCATGTTCCCTGAAGGAAGGGAATGAGGTGCAACACAGTTGGCTCTTTTCAATGCTGAAGCTTGGTGAAGTGCACTTGGAGACCATTTGGATGGGCGCCCGCGTCTTAAGTACCCAGAGGGTGGGGCCTCTGGGGTGACGCTGACGCCCTCTGCCGTAAAGGCGTGAATGTATTCCTTCAGGTAATCGTAATCGTGCGGGGGCGTAATTCCTATAGCAATAGTGTTGCACCTCGTTCCCTTCCTTCAGGGAACATGAGTTATGGTGCATAACTTTCATATATATATATATATATATATATATATATATATATATATATATATATATATATATATATACACCCAACCCCCGATTTACGAACGAGTTCGGGACCTAAGAACGGTTCGCAGGTCGATCTGTTCGCAGGTCAGTCCTTCCGTCCACTCGTCACTCGGGGATGTCCTGTATTTTTTTTTTTGTGGTACCAAGTACTATACTTCGCCTATCCTAACACACCTAACACAGTGTAATTAATTAATACAGTACAGTAATAAAAATATAAATTAAATAAAAATATAATTTCTTACTTTGAGGTGGTCAAAGCCGCTGCTGCGTCCCGTGTTAGCTCCCGTGTTAGCTTCTGGAGCTAGCCAGGCCGGAGGTGTTCGCGCGGCGGCCTGGCACGATCGGCGATAAATCCGCTGCTGCCTGAGACATCCACAAAGTTCACAGAGACGTTTCCAGCTAGTAATTAATCCATATGAGGCGATCCTGGTCTCCAGTCTTCAAAGGCCGGCTCCCGGCAGCTAACCTAAAATGGCGTCCGGTGTTCTACATTAACTTGTGACCGTCTAAACTGGAGACCTTCAAAGGCCCCCGTGACTGAACCTAAAATGGCGTTCGGTGTTCTACATTAACTTGTGACCGTGTAAACTGAAGACCTTCTACTTGCTGCGCAAGATTGCGCAATCATGACAAAAATGATCAGAAATGATCATTTTTATAATAATTATTATTTATAAAGCCTTTAAAACAACCACAGCTGCAACAAAGTGATGTACACATGAAATTAAGAACATTTAAACACAAAAAAAAAAAAAATAATAATAATATATATATATTTTTTAATACAGTAATTTCATATTTTTATTAAATATGATACGTTCGTAGGTCCGGGCGGCCGTAGGTCGATGGAGTCGTAGGTAGGGGGTCACCTGTATATATATATATATATATATATATATA
>JBBPBX010089442.1:0-11239 GCA_038048925.1 Garcialebias charrua
TCTGTTGTTGTATGACAGTCTGATGTTGTATGACAGTCTGTTGTTGTATGACAGTCTGTTGTTGTATGACAGTCTGTTGTTGTATGACAGTCTGTTGTTGTATGACAGTCTGTTGTTGTATGACAGTCTGTTGTTGTATGACAGTCTGTTGTTGTATGACAGTCTGTTGTTGTATGACAGTCTGTTGTTGTATGACAGTCTGTTGTTGTATGACAGTCTGTTGTTGTATGACAGTCTGTTGTTGTATGACAGTCTGTTGTTGTATGACAGTCTGTTGTTGTATGACAGTCTGTTGTTGTATGACAGTCTGTTGTTGTATGACAGTCTGTTGTTGTATGACAGTCTGTTGTTGTATGACAGTCTGTTGTTGTATGACAGTCTGTTGTTGTATGACAGTCTGTTGTTGTATGACAGTCTGTTGTTGTATGACAGTCTGTTGTTGTATGACAGTCTGTTGTTGTATGACAGTCTGTTGTTGTATGACAGTCTGTTGTTGTATGACAGTCTGTTGTTGTATGACAGTCTGTTGTTGTATGACAGTCTGTTGTTGTATGACAGTCTGTTGTTGTATGACAGTCTGTTGTTGTATGACAGTCTGTTGTTGTATGACAGTCTGTTGTTGTATGACAGTCTGTTGTTGTATGACAGTCTGTTGTTGTATGACAGTCTGTTGTTGTATGACAGTCTGTTGTTGTATGACAGTCTGTTGTTGTATGACAGTCTGTTGTTGTATGACAGTCTGTTGTTGTATGACAGTCTGTTGTTGTATGACAGTCTGTTGTTGTATGACAGTCTGTTGTTGTATGACAGTCTGTTGTTGTATGACAGTCTGTTGTTGTATGACAGTCTGTTGTTGTATGACAGTCTGTTGTTGTATGACAGTCTGTTGTTGTATGACAGTCTGTTGTTGTATGACAGTCTGTTGTTGTATGACAGTCTGTTGTTGTATGACAGTCTGTTGTTGTATGACAGTCTGTTGTTGTATGACAGTCTGTTGTTGTATGACAGTCTGTTGTTGTATGACAGTCTGTTGTTGTATGACAGTCTGTTGTTGTATGACAGTCTGTTGTTGTATGACAGTCTGTTGTTGTATGACAGTCTGTTGTTGTATGACAGTCTGTTGTTGTATGACAGTCTGTTGTTGTATGACAGTCTGTTGTTGTATGACAGTCTGTTGTTGTATGACAGTCTGTTGTTGTATGACAGTCTGTTGTTGTATGACAGTCTGATGAAGAGGATGCTAAGGGTTGTATTTAATGTTCTTCATTTTATGAAGAATCCTTCTTTGAACAATCATCTCCAAAGGTTCTAGGAGTCCCCAGAACAGAGCCAGCCTTCTATACAGCTGTTGCTCTTACAGCTGTTGCACAATTTTTGTAACAAATAAGCCTAGTAAGTAGCACTGTGGTGCAACTGGTAGAGCTGCTGCCTCTCAGCGAGCAGGTCCCTGGTTCAAATGCCAGTCCGGGTGCCTTTCTGGGTGGAGTTTGCATGTTCTCTCCGTGCATGTGTGGGTTTTCTCCAGGTACTCCGGTTTCCTCTCACAGGCCAAAAACATGCCCGTTAGACTGAATGGTAACTCTAAATTGTCTCTAGGTGTGAGTGAGAGTGTCAATTGTTGTTTGTCTCATTTGTCTCCATGTGGTCCTCTGACGGACTAGTGACCTGTCCAGGGTGTACCCCGCCCCTCACACAGTGATTGCTAGACATGGGCACCGGCGACCCCCGTGACCCAAAATGGAAAAAGCAGGTAAAAGATTATGGATGGATGGATAGATGGATGGATGGAGCCTAAATAAGAGGGATATGTTCTGACAAAGGAAAGTATAAAAATATCGGTATCAGCATCGATTATCGGCCGAATAAGTTTTAACATATCGGCATATCGGATAACGGCCAAAAATCCAATATCGTGCATCCCTAAACGTGAAATTTTTGAAAAGTGCTTAAACTGACAATAATGTAAATATCTGTATAAAACATTTGTATAAAACATTAAAAACACAACAACACAATAGTTAAACACAATAAGTAAAATGGTATAAAATATAAAAAGATTATCATATACTGTATATATAAATATTACAGCTTGAAAACCTTGAAATTATTGCGCACAATCTCGTGGCTTTGTGAGATGGCACGCTCAGCTTTTGTGTTATGAACGACTCTCAGCAACTACCACATCAAATTTTAACGCGATATTTGTGAAATTGACTTAACTATAGCCCTGCTTATGAATTGTATGGTCAGTTAGCGATGTCAGCCATCTTGAATTTTGCTGCCTCCAAAATATAATGTCTTGTAAATATATAATAATGAACCATTTCATTCAAATCCATCCAATGGTTCATGGGATATTCTGTTAACAGACATACAGTGTTGGCTCCAAACATGTTAAAATTTGTTCAAACTGTCAGCATTCAGAGAATGTGCAGGTTATCAGTCTAAACTAGTTCCAACCAAAAGTTTTGTTCAAAATCTTTAAAATGGCTGAACTAGGGGAATTTTTTTGTTTGCAGTGGCAGACATCTTGAACTGGGTTGACTCCAACAGTTGTACATGTACATCTAATGATTATACTTTCTGCAAGTTTCAATACAATAATAATAATATAATAATAATAATACACTAATTTGCCCAGTGGTTACTAAATGTTTTGGTGACACACACAGGCAAAACCATTATCTGAAGCCTTTGCCTTTTGATAGTTTGTAATGAAAACTAACACAATGAACGAGTCAAAGAGAAAGAATAAAATGTACACCTGGTGAAACGTGCCGCTGACATCTCAAATGATAAATGTCTTTAAAAAAACACATTAGGTCAACGGGTGTTTTGTAACTCTGCGGAACGGGAGAACTCACAGAGTGAGTTTCAGTGGAGACAGAAGACGTTGAAGACAGAAAGCCTGGCTCAATGTCTCAGAGTGAGCAGCCGACGTGTGTCTTCCTCTTTACTGACAGGCTGATCATCGCTGGGAGCAAAAGCTGCCGTCAAACTCAGTGAAGACAACTTTCACCCTTTAGAAGGAAGTTGGACTCCTGCTATATATACAGTCACTTTCCAACTTTCTGAACCCAGCGCCTTCTGGTTTGGTTTAGGTTTATTGTCATATATGCAGGTCAACACAAGGTCAACAATGCAAATAAATGCTCAGGACAAGAAGAACTGTCTGGATGTGCCAAAAAACAACAAGAAATACCAAAGTATGCAACAAAAATACAAAAAGGCACCAAACGAGAAAAAGAAATAAATCTACAGCAGCATGGTCCTATTAGCAGAGTGGTTCTGTTAGCAACATCTGCTCGTCAGACAGGCCCTCTCAGTTTTCAAATCCCGTTTAAAAACCCACTACTATTCTGTTACTTTCAACACCAGATGATCTGTGTTTGAACCCGTTTGCTTCATACAAGTTGGTCGTTATATTTATTATCTGCAACGTTTTTATGTCTATATTCTGTTTTTACTTCATTTTGTATGTTGCCTATGTGTTGCCTGTTTTGTGTTTGTTTGTTCAGCACTTTGGTTGGCCTTGTCGCTGTTTTAAGTGCTCTCTAAATAAAGTGGTATGGTATGGTATTTTCATTCAACCTTTATTTAGGCGGGTTAATCCCATTGAGCCTCGAGGACTCATTTACAAGAGAGACCTGGCTACAAACAAAGAATGATGACAACAGCAACAATAGATTTTCCTTGGACAATCAACAATAGACAATCATAAGAGAGGCGTACAGATTTTTTTTTAACAAGTTAAAACAAAGATGTCAAAGTAGCAAAACAGACAGATTAAAAGGCAGATGTAGAAAATCAAAAACAGGAACAAGTCTGCATTGGTTTTTGCCAGGATTCCAACATATTAAAGCCATTTAGAGAGGTCAAGGTCGAGATCTTCAGATCTTTTTGTAAGATATTCCAGGAAGCAGGAGAGGAGTAGGAGAAGGCCATTTTGCCAAGTTCAGTTCTCACTGACGGAACACTGCATGTAATCATGTCCTGAGAGCGCACGCTGTAGCTGCACTCACGCAGAGACATGTAGGAGATGTATGAAGGCACCAGACCAAGAAGTGATTTAATGAAAATGTACCAGTGGAAGAGTCTGCGTGAAGTTAGTGATGTCCAGTTAACCAGTGAATACAGGGTGCAGTGGTGGGTACGATAATGGTTGGACCATGATGCTAACAGTACCACACTGCTAACAGTACCACGCTGCTAAAAGCACCACGCTGTTAACAGTACCATGCTGCTAACAGGACCACGCTGCTAACAGTACCACGCTGCTAACAATATCATGCTGCTAATGGGACCATGTATACCATGTTGGATGTTGTCTATCATGGTGCACTAAGATTCATAACTGGCTATATAATCATAGCCAGTTATGAATCTTAGTGCTATATAATCATAGCCAGTTATGAATCTTAGTGCACCATGATAGACAACATCCAACATGGTATACATGGTCCCATTAGCAGCAGGATATTGTAAGCAGCATGGTACTGTTAGCAGCATGGTACTGTTAGCAGCATGGTACTCACTGTTAACAGCGTGGTGCTTTTAGCAGCGTGGTACTGTTAGCATCATGGTCCTGTAAGCAGCGTGGTACTGTTAGCAGCGTGGTACCTGTTAGCAGCGTGGTACTGTTAGCAGCGTGGTACTGTTAGCAGCGTGGTACTGTTAGCAGCGTGGTACTGTTAGCAGCGTGGTACTGTTAGCAGCGTGGTACTGTTAGCAGCGTTGTACTGTTAGCAGCGTTGTACTGTTAGCAGCGTTGTACTGTTAGCAGCGTTGTACTGTTAGCAGCGTTGTACTGTTAGCAGCGTTGTACTGTTAGCAGCGTTGTACTGTTAGCAGCGTTGTACTGTTAGCAGCGTTGTACTGTTAGCAGCGTTGTACTGTTAGCAGCGTTGTACTGTTAGCAGCGTTGTACTGTTAGCAGCGTTGTACTGTTAGCAGCGTTGTACTGTTAGCAGCGTTGTACTGTTAGCAGCGTGGTACTGTTAACAGCGTGGTACTGTTAGCAGCGTGGTACTGTTAACAGTGTGGTACTGTTAGCAGTGTGGTACTGTTAGCAGTGTGGTACTGTTAGCAGTGTGGTACTGTTAGCAGTTTGGTACTGTTAGCAACGTGGTACTGTTAGCAGTGTGGTACTGTTAGCAACGTGATAATGTTAGCAGTGTGATACTGTTAGCAATGTGATACTGTTAGCAGCGTGGTACTGTTAGCAATGTGGTACTGTTAGCAGTGTGGTACAGTTAGCAATGTGGTGCTGTTAGCAGCGTGGTACTGTTAGCAGCGTGGTACTGTTAGCAGCGTGGTACTGTTAGCAGTGTGGTACTGTTAGCAGCGTAGTACTGTTAGCAGCGTGGTACTGTTAGCAGCGTGTTACTGTTAGCATTGTGTTACTGTTAGCAGTGTGTTACTGTTAGCAGTGTGTTACCGTTAGCAGAGTGTTACTGTTAGCAGCGTGGTACTGTTAGCAGCGTGGTACTGTTAGCAGTGTGGTACTGTTAGCAGAGTGTTACTGTTAGCAGTGCGGAACTGTTAGCAGTGCGGAACTGTTAGCAGTGCGGAACTGTTAGCAGTGTGTTGCTGTTAGCAGTGTGTTACTGTTGGCAGAGTGTTACTGTTAGCAGTGCGGAACTGTTAGCAGTGTGTTACTGTTAGCAGTGTGTTACTGTTAGCAGTGTGTTACTGTTAGCAGTGTGTTACTGTTAGCAGAGTGTTACTGTTAGCAGTGTGTTACTGTTAGCAGTGTGTTACTGTTAGCAGCATGGTACTGTTAGCAGCGTGGTACTGTTAGCAGTGTGGTACTGTTAGCAGTGTGGTACTGTTAGCAGTATGGTATTGTTAGCAGTGTGGTACTGTTAACAGTGAGGTTCTGTTAGCAGCATGGCACTGCTGTACTGTACTGCTGTTCTGCCTTTAGCCTCTCCCTTACCTTCTTCTGACTTCATTAAAATCAATTAATTTTATCCAGTTTTTAAAGTTTTAGGACATTAATGATTATTTTCATCTCACATTTGTTTTTCTTCATTTTTGTTATGTGTGTGTCTTTTTTTCTCTTGTTTAGACATCCTGTGTCGGGCCTCGTAGCCCAAGGGCAGGGAGTTTGACGTCACAAAGGAATGCATCACAAGAGGTTGCGTTGTCTGCTGGAAAATAAGAGACTGGACTCCTTCACATTCTGCTGAAAACATACTTAGCAGAAAAACAATGAAGACTGGTAATTTACATTAATAGGTGGTTATTCTCGTAGATTATTTTTAATGCCTTGTATTAAGGCATGGATTAGAATGCTGCAGTAGCTCGGTGGTCTGTGCCGCAGCTTTGCAATCCTGAGGTTGCAGGTTCGAACCCAGGGTGCATCAGGATGGGAATCCAGTGTAAAACAATTGCCAAATCTTTCATGCGAGTTCGCTCGCGGTTGCGACCCCTGAAGAATGGAAGCAACTGAAAAAACTTACTATTAAGCATGGATTTCACAAAAAAAGTTGTCTTAAAAAATAAAATAAAGTCGTTTAACGGATGACTTTTAAATTAAGATCATGCTGTGAGGAGAAGAGACAGAGTTACAGCCGTTTTGGTCCAAACTTGTAAATGATACAGTAGGTTGTGCAATCTGTGAGTTCTCACAAGGTCTGTCAGTGCTCAGAGTCTGAGTTGAGGATGAGTCTCAACTACTACCACACAAAAAATTAACTCCGTACAGGTAGTCCCCGACTTACGAGTGAGTTCCGTTCCTACGAGGTGCTTGTAACATGAAATCTCATATGTCGGAACCCGAAACATGTGTCGCACGTAAGTCCGGATTTTCGGTCGTAAGTTGGAAAATGTATGCTAGCGCTACTACGAACTCCCATTTTTCAACACAAACATACATACTAGTTCATAAACATGCTCAGAACTTTGTTTACAAACTGTTAGCTAACACACTTTCATCTAAAAACACATACCAGTGCTGTATTTTCTGTATGTTCTGTACAACTTTACTGTTCGTTAGTCAGCTTGTAAGTCCGGAACCTCGTATGTCGATGTGCTCGTAAGTCGGGGACTACTTGTATCTGCAAAACTGACTGAAATATGGTCAATTTGTGTTTGCTAGTTTACTCTAAAAGATAATCAGTTGTAGATAATCATCCATTGTTTACTTTTATTGTTTCATTAAAATCCCTCCAGTGGTTTATTAGTTATTTTGCTAACAGTGTTGATGTCAGCAGTTACGGTAATGCCAAAAAATTCTTCACCGTCATTGTTCATTGTATAGCGTTTGAGATGAGTTTGGAACAACTCTCAGGTACTACCATACCATGTTTTAGCACAGTTTCTATACAGTCGACCGAGGTATGGTCATTTATGTGTTGGCTAAGTTTGCTTAACTGTGGCAGCCATCTTTAATTAAACTGACTCCAAAAGTAAAGCAGTTGTAGATGTACAAGAACCGATTGCTTTGTGGGAGTTTCATTAAAATCCATCCAGTGGTTCATAAGATATTTTGCTAACAGACAGACTAGATGGAAAATAACAGTTGATGCTTGACTTGAAAGCAATAATTTGATGTAATGAGTATGTGAAGTGAATGACCCTCAGCTATTAACACTTCCAAGTTTTAGTTTAATATCTGTAAAACATATTGAGTTATGAAGGAATATACACACATTTAGATGTTCTATATGTTAATCTTACTTGAAACTAATAACAAGCGCTCTATAATCAAGGTATTTACAATGGTTTTATAAGTGCTCAGCCTTAGTTTAAGAAAAGCCTGTGTCGGCCAAAGCAAACACAAAGTGCCTTTCTGCTGCCAAGAGCTGTTAACCCTCTCTTTGCTGGATCTAAAAGCGTGCATTATAATGTTGTTTAATTGCATAAACATTTGTAAAACCATTGTAAATACCTTGATTATAGAGCGCTTGTTATTAGTTTCAAGTAAGATTAACATATAGAACATCTAAATGTGTGTATATTCCTTCACCTACAGCTTATTTTGTGGTTAAATACATTTAGCTGTGGCGGCCATTTTGAATCGAACCGATTCCTAAACAAAGAGAGGAGCAGACGTTCATCCATTGATGACTTGGGGGAGTTTTGTTAAAAACTGTTCAGCTGCTGATGAAATATTTTGCCAACATGGATGACATGAACACACACGGGCACACATAACAGTTGCACTTGTGGCAGCTGGTGATAATGATATGTCAAAACTTTCCACTGGTCAAAAACAGAAAAACAAGCAGAAAATCCATTTGTTTCCATGTTCTGCTGAGTCATTGTGTGGAGCTTTTCCTGTTCCAGGCCCTGATCTTTTGTTCTACCTCTGCTCTCCTCCTGCCACTCAGTGGTTGGTAAACTGGTGAAAACAGGTTGCGGTCAGCCACCCTTACTTCCACTGGGATGCTCGCTTGCTGAGCTGCATCCCCCACCCCTTCTACTTCCAGGAAGTGAGTGTGCACCAATCAGCTTCAAGGGGGGACAAATTCCCAGCGCCATTGTGATTGCTAATATTGATATTGTAATTATTGTGCTTAGCGTGCACAATAAGAGTGGTTTTGATAAGCAGGGGTTGGGAGGGGTCATGCGGGTTCAGACGGTCTAACAGAGTATGTGGGGCTATGACTGGAGATTTTCCATTAAACTGATGTCAGTAACTCACAGGTTGGCAACAAACACAGATTTAACAATGTCTGTATCACTCAGGTCATTCATAGAACAGCTTTTATTTACTAGCAAATTTAACATTTTTTATATTTTGTACGTTATCATTTATGAGATTGTTTTGTATTGTGTTTTTTGTAAACAAATGAACAAATTAAATAAACATAAACATAGAACAAGTTTTAGATAGGTCTACTTTAATACAGGGCATAGGTATGTGGAATGGTTTGGATAATAATGTCAAAAAGGCTAAGTCTGTGTTTATATTTAAGAGAATTATTAAGAGTGAACTCTTGAAAAAATATATATAAATGGTGAAAATTACAAGTACCATATATTTGTGAATTGTAATAAGTTACAAAATTGGTTCATGGATAATTATTGTTTACAATTGATTGTTTGAATTGATTTTGTTTAAAAAGGGGCAGATATAATATTTTTTTCTTCTTCTGCTTCCTTTCATTTTAAATTGGTTTTGTTTTTTCTTAATATGGTTTTGTAAATGTAATTTTTATGTTTTAAATTTGAAATGAACAAATAAATTTTTTTTTTAATTAAAAATAAACTTGTCTTGTTTTTGTGTCAAAGTCAAAGTCAACTTTATTGTCAGAACTGCAATATGTACAGGACATACACAGGATTGAAATTGTGTTTCTCTCAGTCCCTCGGTGCAACAGTAACCATTTAAACACTAAAACATTTAATAAACATAAGCATAAAATAGTAAAAGTGTAACACTGTCCTGAGTTTTTGCATAGTAGTATAAAAGTATGAAAATTTACACCAACACTAAAACACTAAACATTTAATGAACATAAGCATAAAATGAAATAATAAAAGTGTAATACTGTCCTGAGTTTTTGCATAGTAGTATAAAAAGTATAAAAAGTATATCTATAAAATAAACTGAAGGTTCTAGCATTGACATTTGCAAAGAGTGGCAAAGCAGCATATGAGTTAATGTACACAGTATATGTATGAGGTAGTTGATGTTGGTATAGAGGCAAAGTGGCATATGCAGTAAGGCACATTGGGCATCCTTAAATAAGGCTAGTCAGAGAATACTGTATATGTATCAGCAGTAGTGTAGATATAAAAGTAGTGTAAATGTAAACAGTAGTAATAAATAAAGTTTACTTACTTACTTACTTAATAAATGTAAACAGTATTAATAAATGTAAACAGTCGAATGTAATAATACAGTAGTATGACTATAGGCAGTAATGTAATACAAACATTAGTGCAAATATGAGAAGTAGTGCAAACTGAATGAGCACATGAGTCAACAATCCAAAACCAGCACATCATGTGGTTTGGTTTGAACTTTCAAAAGGCATTCTTACTTCATGCTGGTGAAGATTCTCAGTCATCCAGGACATGATCAAATCAAAAAACTGTTCAATACGTTTCGTCTTCTGTTACAAATAAAGTCCAGTTGTTTCTGTATTAAACTTTTTTTTATTCTTACTTCACATATAAATAATTGAAATTATTATTATTATTTATTTATTTATTATTATTATTATTATTGCAGAAGGTAGCAATTACTTATCAGTGTTTGTGTTTGTTCAGAACAGCCACAGCTATGGTGAAGAAGCTGTCCTTCAGTCTGTGTGACAGCTTTGTACCACCTCTCTGATGGCAGTGGTTTAAAAAGGTGATCGCATGGGTGTGCAGGGTCTTTGCAGGTGCTGGTTGCTTTCCATTGGCAGTGCGTGTTGTACATCTTCTGCAACGTCATGAGTTGGGTTCTTGCCCTGTGTGTAGAAGACGACCCACTGAAGTGCCTTTCTGTCAACTGCAGTGCAGCTGAGGAACTTTGTGAAAATCATCTCAGCAGAGCATCAGTAAAAGATTTCCAGCATCTCCAGTTGTTTTGCTACATTTTTTCTTACTTTTAGCTAGTGTTCTGCTTTTTTAGCTAATGTTTTGCTACATTTTTCTCTTAACTAGCATTTTCCTACTTATGTTACTAGCTAGCATTTAGCTTTTTTATTTAATTAAGTCTGGGCCTCCCTACTTAGGCTGCTACCCCCGCGACCCGACCCCGGATAAGCGGAAGAAAATGGATGGATGGATGGATTTAATTAAGTGTATTGCTCTATTTGACTTTTAGCTCATGGTCTGCTTATTTTAGCTTTTTGCTAGTGCTTTGCTTATTTAGCTTTCAGAAACTAAGTTTAAACTTCTTTAATACATTTAAATAGCTGCTCTCAGTATTAACTAAATTTGCACAGACAATGCAACTTCCGTAGTTATTTTTAAACGTACCGGTATGTAGATTTAGCTTTATTCTGTTGTTGTTTTTGATGTAAAGGGACCCATTTTAACCCAAAGAAGTGTTCCGTATACTGTATCTGTTACACTTTAAGCTGCTCATTATAAGAAATCACTGCTTTAGTTAGAGGAATATTATGCACTGTGTTTTCAAGTTAAACACGTATATTATTAAATCATGTTGTTCTGTTCACTGTAATACAAATACTGTAGTACATTTGTTAACAGTGCGATTTAAAAGCTTACTGCCAGGATTCTGATGAGTGGTCTAAAAATCTGTTTAAAAAATGTTGGTTGCAGACGTTAGGTC
>JBBPBX010089443.1:0-14300 GCA_038048925.1 Garcialebias charrua
GCTCAAGGAGGGGGAGATGAAACACCGGGAAGCAGATTGGATTGCAGGCACACAAACACACTCGCACAACTTGGGCAGTGCTCGTTCCTAAATGTTTGCTCACTTTGTGCTGCCCCCAGGAAACACGTGCACATCATTTCTTTCTTGATGCACACGTACACACACACACACAGCGGTATGGTAAAATAGGGATGTTACACTTTAAGGTGTAGGGTGGCACCTTGATTACAACATCCAAATGTTTTCGCTGCTGTTCAGAGACGATGGTGAGCCTGGGAACAGGGTGCCTGAAACGGGACTGGAGTCAAACAGCTGGAACAACAACGTAACAGAATTACAACCAAGAAAGAAACTTTGAATCAAACAATAAAGACAGAGGGAAAGAGTGTGTGAGAAAGTGGATTTGAGGTGTGAGAACATCGAAGCTACAGTCAGGTGGGTAACTCGAGCTCCATGTGAAGTCTCGGAAAGTAGACCGGACCTGGGATCAGGAACACACCGAGTCATTACAAGCTGGCAACAACACACTCGCATTCCTGAGACACAGTTCATTCATGCACACAATTTAGCCACACATACACACAAAGACGCACAGAGGTGTCATCCACCCTCAGACAAAACTGGATCCATGTGCAAAACACCCACAGACATGAGCAGACTCTTCCTCTCCAGATCAGCCCACAAGGACGCCTCTTCAGAGATTTATGTTGTGGTTGTCTCTGTGAAAGACGACTAGTCACTTTAAACACAGAGGTCGTCCAACGTTCCCCAACATGGACACCGCAGAATATCTGGAACATGACATTTTACTAGCGTTGATTAATCTTATTTAATTTGCTGATCGACCATTTTGTATAAAAGACACCAAGTGATTCTGAGGGAGCGAACATCACGAGCGACTTAAAACAACTTCCGACCTTTCTCCAGATGGTCAAAATTTGATTAGGCCCGAGCAGCAAAGCGTTGCAAAGGCCTATTGTAATCGTAGTGTTTCAGGCCCGAGCCGAAAATTTCCCACCAAATGAATTGGCCTTTTTGGAGCCTTCGCATATCCCAAAACTCAGCAAATTTGGCGGACACATCAAGAATGGTGAAAATGTGCGTATTTTAAGGGTGTCACAAAAATCGCAACGGAAACGGCTCAAGAGCGCCACCTGGAAATTTTCAAAATACCCTCCGCATTAGCTTTAGTTTGTTGCAGAAGCATGAAATTTGGTACACTTGTCCAATTCCCCAAGATGCACAGAAAACCCTCTGTCACCAGCGTTGTACGATAAACAGGAAGGTGGCCATTTTGGAAGGCCATCCCAAATTTCACGCCTTTTTGGCTGTTTACAACCTCTGCATTTGAACGAACTCCTCCTAGGAATTTCGCTCAATCGGTTTCAAATTGGCCATTTTGTTCAAAAGGCATGGAGGATGAAAAGTTATCTAAACGGTTCGTTTCGGAGCATGCTGAAGGGGCGGGGCCAGACCTGAAAGTTTGACATCTCGCCATGAAAAACGAAACGCTAATAGCACCTACAAGAAAACAGTCTGAGACATCAAACCTTCAGTGATTGATCCACATCCAGTACCCTGCAAGACTGAATGGTCAAATCATGACATCACTTAAGCCACGCCCCCTGACAACAGGAAGTGTAAAGTTTTATATTGTACAGTCTCTATCTGACCCCTGTTACCTAATCAGCATGATAGTGTGTCCAGTGAACGAAGACGTGAAACTTGCTTTCCAACACTGACAGATTTGGGTGGAGCATGTGGGCGTCATGATATGGCGAAGTAAGACATAACGCCGTCGCTATACATTTGGCTCTAAATTCCACAGATTTGAACCGAGGTGCACCAAAATCAGTATGATCGATCATGATTCACCCCTGGAATAGGAATTCATGATACTGTAATTGTCCAATAGCCTCCACAGCGCCCCCTACAATATTTAAAAACCTCAGCCCCAAGCCATTTTGTTCACTGATAATTCTGAAACTCTCTGAACATTTGTATCTTCTCAGGACCTATGAAAAAGAATCCTGTAGCCCTGGTCCAAACTCAACAGGAAGTCTGACATTTTCGGTCAAAGGGTCATTTTTGGGCATTTCAAATGGCAAATTTTAACGAACTCCTCCAAGTGATTTTTATGGATTGCCTTCAAACTTGGTTAATGTGCCCCTAACACATTGGGGAATAAAAGTTACCTAAAACATGCGTATTCGTGTATGCTAAAGGGGCGTGGCCAGGCCTCAAAGTTGCACTTCACGTCGTAAAATTCCAAACGCTATAACTTTCACATTGAAAGACCGAAATGCACCAAACTTAGCATAAATCATCCTTGTTGGATGCTCAACAATCCTCTGTGGTCATGTTCTGACGTCCTCAAAGCCCCGCCCCTTCAGAATAGGAATTCACTTTTTTACTTGGAATGCTTCCTCTCATACAAACTTGACCTAATCAGGATGATCCTGTGTTAGAAGACATATAATAAGTTGGTCTGACTTACTTTGAATTACAGTTTTCGAGGGAGGATGTTTATGGGTCGGGCTCTCCAATCTCTGGTGCTGAGGTCACCGAGGTGGTTAAAAAGCTCCGCGGTGGCAGGGCTCCGGGGGTGGATGAGATTCGCCTGAGTTCCTTAGGGCTCTGGATGTTGTGGGGTTGTGTTGGCTTACGCGACTCTGCAATATCGCGTGGACATCGGGGGCAGTTCCCTTGGATTGGCAGACTGGGGTGGTGGTTCCCCTATTCAAAAAGGGGGACCGTAGGGTGTGTTCCAACTATAGGGGGATCACACTCTTAAGCCTCCCTGGTAAGGTCTATTCAGGGGTTCTGGAGAGGAGGGTCCGTCGGATAGTCAAACCTCGGATTCAGGAGGAGCAGTGTGGTTTTCGTGCTGGTCGTGGAACACTGGACCAGCTCTACACCCTCAGCAGGGTCCTGGAGGGTGCGTGGGAGTTTGCCCAACCAGTTTACATGTGCTTTGTGGACTTGGAAAAGGCATTCGACCGCGTCCCTCGGGGGGTTCTGTGGGGGGTACTCCGGGAGTATGGGGTACCAGGCCCATTGATATGGGCTGTTAGGTCCCTGTACGACCGGTGTCAGAGCTTGGTCCGCATTGCCGGCAGTAAGTCAGGCTCGTTTCCAGTGAGAGTTGGACTCCGCCAAGGTTGCCCTTTGTCACCGATTCTGTTCATAACTTTTATGGACAGAATTTCTAGGTGCAGCCAAGGTGTTGAGAGGATCCGTTTTGGTGGCCTTAGAATCGCTTCTCTGTTTTTTGCAGATGATGTGGTCCTATTGGCTTCATCAGATCGTGATCTACAGCTTTCGCTGGAGCGGTTTGCAGCCGAGTGTGATGCGGCCGGGATGAGGATCAGTTCCTCCAAATCCGAGGCCATGGTCTTGAGCCGGAAAAGGGTAGCATGCCCTCTCCGGGTCGGGGAGGAGGTCCTGCCCCAAGTGGAGGAGTTTAAGTATCTCGGGGTCTTGTTCACGAATGAGGGAAAACTGGAGCGTGAGATCGATAGGCGGATAGGTGCAGCATCCGCAGTGAAGCGGGCGCTGTACCGGTCTGTCGTGGTGAAGAGAGAGCTGAGTCGAAAGGCAAAGCTCTCAATTTACCGATCGATCTACGTTCCCACCCTCATCTATGGTCATGAGCTTTGGGTTGTGACCGAAAGAACGAGATCTCGGATACAAGCGGCTGAAATGAGTTTTCTCCGCAGGGTGTCTGGACTCTCCCTTAGAGATAGGGTGAGAAGCTCAGTCATCCGGGAGGGACTCGGAGTAGAGCCGCTGCTTCTCCACATCGAGAGGAGCCAGTTGAGGTGGCTCGGGCATCTGGTTAGGATGCCTCCTGGACGCCTCCCTGGTGAGGTGTTCCGGGCATGTCCCACCGGGAGGAGACCCAGAGGAAGACCCAGGACACGCTGGAGGGACTATGTTTCTCGGCTGGCCTGGGAACGCCTTGGGATTCCCCCAGAGGAGCTGCTCCAAGTGGCTGGGGAGAGGGAAGTCTGGGCCTCCCTACTTAGGCTGCTACCCCCGCGACCCGACCCCGGATAAGCGTACAAAAATGGATGGATGGATGGATGGAGGGAGGATGTGGGCGTGGCGGCGTGACAAATTCAGAAGTGACGCCGTCGTCATACGTTTGACTCTAAATTCCACAGATTTTAACCGAAGTGCACCAAAATCACTATGATTGATCATTATCCACCCCTTGAACAAGAATCCATGGTAAGTGCCCAGTAGCCTCCATAGCACCCCCTACATTTTTCCTACAGTTATATCTCAGTGATACATCATCTGATCTGCAACTGATTTTTTTGTCCTTGATCAGTGAGCACTTCTAGACACATTGGTGTTGTGGATTCATGACATCTCTTAAGTCCCACCCACTCCACACATGGCATGTTGAAAAGCATAAAGGAAGCGCTCGTCAAACATTTGCCACAAAACAGGAAGTCACAATAACTCCTGTCTGGAAGGTCGGATTTTGCCCAAACTTGTCAAGGCTTGCTGCTGGACTCGTACTAATATGGGCGGAAGATGATTTCGAAGGTTCGTCATATGTGCACCCTAGTGGACGCATGCGGGAATGGAATGAGAGCGTTCACGACTGCAACTGGGAGGCGTTTCTGGAGCTCCAGCGGTCGCGGGTGATTTAGAAAATTTGGCAAATGCGCACCCTGGTGAACCGGTGCGGGATAAGCACGAGAGCGTTCGCGGTGGTGATTGGGTGGACTAGCTGAAGCTCCCGCGGGAGCCGTAAGATCAGAGCGGCGCTTTGCTGCGAAGGCCTCAATGCTGTTTGCAGCTTTAATTTGATACGATACTGTGATGCGCTTGCGACCTGTCCAGGGTGTACTCCAGCCCTCACACAGTGATTGCTGGACATGGGCACCGGCGACCCCCCCAACTGGGCCCTCCCATTTTTCTTAAAAAGACACGCTGCTCAACATTTCTTCTAAAATTTGACAAATAATTATCCATCCATCCATTTTCGTCCGCTTATCCGGGGTCGGGTCGCGGGGGTAGCAGCCTAAGTAGGGAGGCCCAGACTTCCCTCTCCCCAGCCACATGGAGCAGCTCCTCTGGGGGAATCCCAAGGCGTTCCCAGGCCAGCCGAGAAACATAGTCCCTCCAGCGTGTCCTGGGTCTTCCTCTGGGTCTCCTCCCGGTGGGACATGCCCGGAACACCTCACCAGGGAGGCGTCCAGGAGGCATCCTAACCAGATGCCCGAGCCACCTCAACTGGCTCCTCTCGATGTGGAGAAGCAGCGGCTCTACTCCGAGTCCCTCCCGGATGACTGAGCTTCTCACCCTATCTCTAAGGGAGAGTCCAGACACCCTGCGGAGAAAACTCATTTCAGCCGCTTGTATCCGAGATCTCCACTTGGGGCAGGACCTCATCCCCGACCTGGAGAGGGCATGCTACCCTTTTCCGAATTAATTATTAATTAATTATTATTGTTAAATTTCAAACAACATTTTCGATTACTGCAATAATTTCTGAAACAATTAATCACCCAGCATTTTTTTTTTATCGTGACAGGCCTAAGTAAAGATAATGGATAGATGCATAGATGGATATTATGATGGAATATTCAGTCTTCCAAATTCTTTAGGAGTACTGTATTATGAAACTGTTCCACAATTTTAAATGCAACTTTTAAGACTGGTAAACCTCCACCCATCTATATTTTTTGAAAGATTCACCCTCTCTAAAATGCTATTTTTTAAGTCCTCTTATCGCACTGCTGTCACTTACCGTAATGTCCAGTCTACAAGCCACTACTTTTTTCACACTTTGTGGCTAATTTATGGATTTTTTTTGGATGAGCTAACAAGCTTCAAGCAGCCAATTTATCCTCATCACACCCAAACGCTCACGTAGCTGCCCAATACAAGTCTCTCTTTAGGGATGGATCCTCGTGACTCAATGAGACTACCCGTATAAAGGTTAAAAAAAATCTGCCCAATGAAATGACAGAACAGGCCACAGTTGAACCAATGAAAAAGGGAGGCTCCTCCCCTCCCCGTTGTGCCGCATCGGGGCACAACAGGGCTAGCAAGCTGTCCTCCATCCTCCTTTACAGTGCACAGAAGAAAGGTGAAGAAAGTGATTAATGACTTCCTGGTAGGCTAAAGTATTTTTTTTAACCAGCCGAAATACAGTACAGGCACTGTTCAGAAAAATAAATAAATAAAACCATTTACTGTACATATTTGTGCGTTCCCAGTACGTATTCAGTTAGAAGTTAATATAAGTTTCTGTGTAAATATCTCTTGCTACAAAGTGCTTCGAACACTGCAGCCTTTATTTATACAGTTAGTCTCATTGAGTTATGAGGACCGCCACCCATAGCTTATAGACAAGTGTGGCTTATAGATGTACAAATATTTTTTTTGTGGGCACAGCTTACATTTATTTATCTATATTATATATTTATATATTACTGACATTTCTAAATTATCACATTGTTTTTTTTTATGTCCAAACTTCTTCAGAAATATTTCTGCTGTAACAACTGTACAACATAAAACTGGCAGTCATGCGAGTTGTTTTCTTTATTGTCATGTATCCCTCTAAGATATAAACATGTACAATTTGTGTAGAAAGAGTAGTTTAACTTATCTTAAAAACCACAAATTAAAGCCCCCACACCTCCACCCCTATCCGCCCATGACAGTTTATTAAAGAATATAAATTATGTAGTCACTGCGTGACTGCTTGGTGTGTAAATCAAATTAAACAATTAACTCTAATTGGATGCATCATTGGTTATTTACACCGACTCAGAGTGAACCAAAACGCCAAACGGCAATTATCCAAAACAAGTGAAGAAGATGCTGAAAGCACCGTTCTTCTGACAGCGACTAAAAGCACAAGAAGAAAAGCTGAGACTAATTGATCTGTGGGTTTGCAGCTGGAAACTGATTCATTGAGAACAGATTAGACAAAACCCTGGAGACGGAGTCAACCAGAAAATTAATTGGGATGAGATGTTAACAATGTTAGATTTGATTTATACAGTAAAAATATATATTTTTAAACTTTCTTTTATGGTGGAACTCTTCTCTTTAGCGCTGCAGTTAAAACCATCAGAAAATCCTGCCTGTTTTTATGAGGGGAGATGATGAAGAGCTGCCGTTTCAGGTGATCATCAGCGATACAAATGAAAGACTGCTGGAGAACCGGTTCCTGCGCCTTCAACTCAAACACAAACATCGTAGCTGAGAGCTGCTCCTCAGGACGTTTATTTCAGTGCACAGTCTCGAAAAGGTCAAAGGTCTGAAATCCACCACATCACCTGAGTGTTTACCGTACACACAGCACACGGCTCAGACACGAGTTGAACTATACGAAAGCAAAAGGCTGAAAGCGTCACGGACAATCAGACCCACTGGAACCATAAACAAAGGCCATGGAGGGCCCGTAAGAGTCTGTAAACCTGAAGAGCTTCAACACTGAGTTGAGATTTAGGATTCAACATGACCCAACGTTTGGTATTGTCCAAAGAAGAAACAAAAAAGCTGAAATATTCAGTACGGCCACTAGGTGGCAGCACGTTTACATCAATGATGGTAGGAACACAAACATTCTGAACATGCACCAAGGTTCATGCTCAATAATCCAACAATGTTCAGTCAGGTCATCTTTATTTTTATTTTTTGTTGAGCTGTTTCGTTCTTCATCCAAAGGATTTCTTCAATCCTGGGGCCGCCAAGCAAATTGAGTCCCACAAACAATTCACTCCCATAGTGAAAAAAACCCAGTTTGGACCACTTTGGCATGACGGTCTCAGAGGGGTTGATGAGTGAGAGGGCAGGCCCCGGAGGCCATCTTAGCACCAGTACAGTAAACTGGTTTTTCCACTGTGGAGTGTGCCGTTTGTGGGAATCAGTTTGTTTGTGGCTCCTCAGACTGAACAAGTCCTTTGGATGAAATGTCACAGCAAAAAACAAACAAAGAAACAAACCGTCCAGATGAGCTGACTGAACATTGTTGGATTCTGAGCATGACGACATTTTCTCCTTAGTTCTCTGTGGTGACCCCTGAAGAAGGGAGCAGCCGAAAGAAGAAGAAAAATGTACGTTTTGTTGTTCTTTCAGCTGCTCCTTCTTCAGGGGTCACCACAGAGAACTAACTCGCACAAAGACTTGATAATTGTTTTTACCCCGGATGCCCTTCCTGACACAACCACAGCCCACCGAGCTACCACAGCCCTCTGTGTGGAGCAGAGAGCTGCCATCTGGGGTGCTTGGGGGAGCGGACGGTGGGGGTTAAGGGCCTTGCTCAAGAGCACAGTGTGGGGCACCTTTCCCACCCACAGGCGACCTTTCAATCACAGGTTTGCCTTCTCTAACCTGTGCGCCATTACTCCCCCCACATTATATATACCCCACCCCCAGAGTTGGGACACAGTGAGTCAGTGTGAACAGGTAAACCAGCCCCTTTTTGAAAACAAAAACTGTTTTTAAATATAATTATACTTTTATAAAGTGTTGATAAAAATATTTTTTCTCACTGAAACCACAGTTAACATGTGGCGTTTACAGGAAGTCTTAGCTGAGCTCATAAAGACAAACTATCTGTAGTCTGGAGGACCACACACTGTAAAGATGAACTGGGAACCAGAACGTAGATCTGAAACTGTAACGGTGCCCCCTAGTGGCTGGCTGCAGGACAAGTTAACCCATGCAATGAAAACACAGATGTTTTCGTTGCCGTGTGTACAAACATGGATTTTTCTGGTATATTTAGCTTCCAGTCGATACTCGATGCCTAAATAAAGCACCACAATTATGCGGCAGGTGAGTGGGCGGGACTTCCAACACCACAAGAATGTGACTTCATCTCCAAAAATAAAAAGATGGCCGCACCCGCCAACGAAATGTTTGCTTTACTTCATACAACGAAGGTCGACAAAGACACACGTCAAGTCTCTGGTCAAATCAGAAGCTGGATTTTAAAGGAACAACTCAGATTTTTTGTTTTTGAAGAATAAACATTTTAAATCTTAATTTGTTGTAGACGGCTCATAAAAAAAAACCCTCAAGTTTGGTGAAACTGAATTAAATTCTTTACAGATTAATTAATGATTAACTAGACTAATTCCTCTGAGGACAGACAAGAGTGCAGCCACTTTCAAAAATGTCCAAGTGCTTCGTAACAATTTACAAACCTTCACTTTTTATCTTTCAGACTAGCCATTAGCTCATCAGTCTGGTCTGGATTAACAAGCTATTTAAGCTATAATATTAATATTTCATGTGTTGATGTAAAGACACCAATCATAACTTCAGGAGTGTGATAAAGTTTGTTCTTCCCATCTACAACAGGTAATATCCTTACCACAGAACCCCACTTTGAATCATCTGAACCGTCACTTTAAGCTAGTTTTTTTTTGGTTAACCTAAACCGCTCAACATCTTGCATCACCTTTGACTTCACTAGCAAACGTCAGTAAATAAAAACAACACGTTCAGTTTAGTGAAATAATTTAGTGGAATGAACCATTTTACATAAATTATTGCATGAGTGATGCGTGTCTGGCCGTCTCTTTCAGTCCCCCCCCCACACACACCACCCCCACCCCCACTATAAGGCATGACGTGGTGTTTGCAATATGATTATTGGTTGATTTTTGGATGATATCAGCCTCGGTGCTGGTCTCAGCTCAGCAGAGTTCCCAGGCCATCATGTGTCTCAAACATTTCTGGAAACGTCCTCCTGGAGTGGAAGTATGTTACCCCCCCACCACAGGAATTCTTCGCAGGAAGAGGAAGCTGTCGGAGCACTCAGCAGCCCAGCTCACGGTGTTCTGTCTGGGCTCGCCACCATGGCTGGAGGGGATGAAAAACTCTTTGTCTTCACCTCCTCTCCTCCGTTCAGACGTCAGCGTCTAGAGGATTAGCTCCCCCGCTCCCGTTAGCGTCAGGTGTAGCACAGAAGGAGGCGGAGCTTTACATCAGATTCAGGAAGAAAAATGTCAAAGAGCGGATGTGAAATAGTCCATGGATGTAGTTTTGTACCACACCCTTCCACATCACACACAGGATGAGTCGTTACTCAGTTTTATCGTTTTTGTCCTTCCATTAGACCACAGGCTTTTGGTCCCAACAAGGCCTCCGTATGACGAGAAACTCCATTCCATCCACCAGTTTGCTTGTGCAAATGAGAGCCCAGATAGTCTCTGCTCGCGAGCATCGAAGAGGCCGAGGTGCGCTCTGCGTTTGTGAGCTGCTGTGGGCTTCAGCTCAGAGTCCAGGTGGGAGGAGAGCCGACAGTTCAGTTGAAGAGGATGGAGTCGGGGTCTCTGTTGGCTATTTGCGCCAGGTGTTTGAGGATGTCCTTCTTCGTGATGATCCCCAGCAGCCTCCTGAAAACAACAGGAGAGAAGAACAAGTTAATTATAGGTTTTTAATGATGTTGTTGAAGCTTTGGACCCTAAGGATTACTGTACTTTACTCAGACCTGTCCAAAGCCTTTGATGCTGTAGATCATGACATCTTATGCCATAAGCTCTCAGATATCGGCTTCTCAGATCACACTGTTGGCTGGTTCTCAAGCTATCTCTCTGGTCGAAGGCAATGTGCTCAACATAACAGCATTTCATCTAAGCTACCGAACGTCACTAATGGTGTGCCACAAGGCTCAGTTTTAAGTCCCACTCTTTTTACAATTTATATAATTGTAGTGGGCATGACCGTGCCCGCTCTGATACACCTGTGTATTTTTGAACTGTTCCAGAGATGACCTTTACTGACCTCTCAGTAAAGCAAGACATTTACTACAAATTATTCCATTAGTTGTAATCTGAGAACATAGTCACCAAAAGAGACTATTGGCTTCTTTAATTTTATTCTAATGTAATCAAAAGAATAACATTTTGTCATTTTCATGATGTGTGCTTTTATGCTGTTATTCTGTAATGTGAAACATCACTGTGTCCACTGCTGTGTGAAAGTTGAGTGCTCAGGTCAAAGAGACCCGGCCGTTTTGTTTAGAAAGGCAGAAGACAGTTAATCCGTTGTTTTCAAAAGAATGACTCCAGTACTCTGTCTTTTCCAAAACATTTTCACTCTGCTCTGAATTTCACCTTGAATCGTGATAAGTGAACTGCTCGACTGGTTCTTTTGGACCAATGGGAAAGTGACAACTCCTCTCATCTCAGATCTTTTACTAAGGGTCTAAGTTTTCCTGAAACTGTTAGTTCCTGCGAGGAAGGAGAGATGTGAACTTTCTCTTCAAGCTGGGGTACGTTTGGTCAAGAGCTAACGACCTTCGTCTTCAGTAAAGGCTGATAACATGTTTGTTATGAGTCCACTTGAACCGAGCGTACAAGCTCAGAACTTTGAATTAAATTCCTTTCTGGAATAAGTTATCTTGAGCCAAAAAACCACGACTGCCACGGCTTCTGCCGACGAAAGCAAATATCACCGACACTGACAAGGTAAACACGTGTGGAGTCCAGCTTGGACTTGCGGGACCGACGACTCGTCAGTCCAAGGCTGATCACAGCTCTTTACCAGAACCGAGGCGGACGTCTTAAGGTAAAGGAGCAGCTGTTTGCTTACTGGAGGTGTGATGATATCTTAGCTGGACGCGTATGGAAGAGTGTCATCTGGTTTTATAAATGCAAGATAAACTTCCCTCTTAAATCTCTCCAACCTCTTTTATTCCTCCTATTTCTTTTCTCTCAATCTAAGCTGGAAACTATATTTAAGCTAAAGAGCCACAGACTAAGTATAATAACATCCTGTATTGAAGTCTGTTGTGTTACATTTAAGTGTGCTGATGCGTGTTAAACTGAAAAAAGATGAAATCTGCCAATCAAGTGTAATGATGTTGATTTTAGTTGATTTATTTTAAATAAATGGTAGTGTCGCCTGGCATACCAAACTAAAGTCAACGTTCTCTGTCACTTAATGGCTTTATTTATTTATCCATCATAAAGATCACAGAAATATTGGGTAAACTGAAAAAGAAAAGAATCCGTGAAATTACTATTCAATCTGAATAAGTAATTAATTAAGGATAAAGAGGTCAGCTTAATACTGACCCCCCCTAAAATCCTTTACATAATAATGTAGGTCTAAACATTCCTGACACATCCTTGCATCTTTATGCCGATGACATTGTCGTTTATCGCAGAGCTAACAGGTTTTCCAGCTTCTACAGTCTTCATTTGACATCATTCAGTCAGACTTAATCCATCTCAAATGCTGACAAAACCAAAGGGATGTTGTTTTCCAACAGAAAGTCTGTGCCAGCAACTCTTCCTCCCATCTCATCCATGCATGGTGTTCCTATTGAGTTTGTAGATTCTTACAAATACTTGGGAATTTTGGTCAAGGCACGTCTCTCTTTTAAACCACATATCAAAAAATTGATAAAGAAACTGAAATTAAAAGTGTTTTTTTTTTCCCAGAATTAGATCTTGATTAACACTGAATGCCAGAAAACACCTTGTAACTGCTACCTTCCTATTATGGTGACTATGGTGACATTATTTACATGAATGCTCCTGCCAGCTCCTTGCAGATGTTGGATGCTGTCTACCATGGTGCACTAATAAGATTCATAACTGGTTGTAACTACCGTACCCACCACTGCACCCTGTACTCCTTGGTCAGCTGGTCATCATGATCTACATGTAGGCTCTCACACTGGTTCATTTTCATCTCAAAATCCCTCTTTGGTCTGCTACCTTCTTATATCGCTTCCCACATGTCACATCGTCAGTGCAGTTACAACATGCGCTCTCATTACCTGCAGCGTTCCCTCAGTATTTCACCCTGTTTTATGGCACCATGATTTATTGGGGACTGCCATGCAAATGCACGGCAGGCACCTATTATTCTACACCTCGGTAGTGTGTCTACATTTCTATCTCCGTTAATGCGGCCCGAGCCACAATGTGTACCCCCACAAAAGTTATATCAAAATGACTGGCTCGGCCCCGTGATGTGTGCTATTACTTTTATTGGTATTTTGAGTTACCATGGTGATGTAATTTGCGAACAAAGACGCAATATATTTTTGCCTGGCTCTGTTCGCAAGCGGCAGCTTTTCCCTTTTCTCCCGTCTTTCCTCTCCCTGCATGGCTCTTTGTCTTGTCTACAGTTCCTCGGCACTCATCTCTTGAATGCAAAGTGATTATGGATCTGGTATCATGGACGATCAACTCTATTGACAAGATTTTTGCCATGTTGGCATGCACACAGCTGGATATCTCAGTGGCTTCAAGACTTGATGAAGTATCCATCTCTGGTTCCTGCTTTTTGAATTCAGCTGGTTGCTGGTTTTATCTACAATTAAGGAAGTCGTCTGCAGCAAATTGAGACCCGATCACGCTGCTTGCCTTTGTGATGGCTTGGTTCTTTCCTGTGTACCCAGACTCTGTTGCCTTGGGCAGAATGGATCAGATCTCTGCATCTATCGCCGTCGCACCCCCCTCCCAGAGAACTTTCTGTGGGTGCTTATCACAGGGTATATGCAGAAATTCCAGAGTTGAATTTAATACCTTTTAATACCTTTTTAATACCATCAAAATATTTTTTAATACCATCACGGCACCGAGCTGTAACCGTAGCGGCAACCTGTTGTACTTCAGTTTAGAGCAACTAATTGTAAAGTGATAGATTACTGTCATTTTCTTCCTAAACTTTGGTAGTAAATGTAGTTTTATAACAATTACTGGATACATCAATTTGCTTCTTGCCTCAATAAAAGCACTGACCTACTTGTTATTTAAATCTAACCCAAGAGAAAAAGTTTAATTGTTCCCACACATAACATATCTCTAATGGCAAACAAAAACTGTAAACTTGAAAACAGAACAGTTTAGTTAAAATAATTCAACACTGAACACATGCATAATTCAAAAAGAGAGGTAGAAAATAATAACTACTGTATTTTTCATCCTGTAAGTTGCAGTTTTTTGCATAATTTACATGCCTTGCAACTTATAGGACGAAGTGACATATTTATAGATTTTTTTTCCCATATTTATAAACCATAACACTGAAATATGACCGTTTCATTCATTCTGACTGAAAAAAAAAAAAAAAACAGTTCATGATATCTATTGTAGTAATAGTATGGCATGCTGTTGTATCATGTAATAGGAAAACGTGCCTATAATGACAAATTTAAAAAAGTTCAAGACAAAAACAACTGGACTTTATTTATTATACTATTTATTATACTATTATACTATACTTTATTGTTTTTTTATTGCATTTTTTAGAATTCACCATGTCCTGGATGACTGAGAATCTTCACTAGCTATTAA
>JBBPBX010089444.1:0-14300 GCA_038048925.1 Garcialebias charrua
ATATATATATATATGTAAGGGTCCAGACGGTGGTCTCTGATACACCTTTGTCTTTTTGAACTGTCCAGTGATGCTTTTGCTGATCCTATCAGTAAAACAGACATTTACTACAATTTATTCCATTAGTTGTAATCTGAGAACATATATAGTTACTCACAAAGAGACTATTGGCTTCTTGAATTTTATTCTAATGTAATCAAAAGAATAACATTTTGTCATTTTCATGATATGTGCTATTATGCTGCGTTATTCTGAAATGTGAAGCATTACTGTGTCACTTCTGCACTAACCATGGTGTTCACAAACTGTGTGAAAGTTGAAGGCTCGGGTGAAAGAGGCCCGGCCGTTTTGTTTAGAAATGGAGAAGATAATAATAATAATAATAATAATAATAATAATAATGCATTTTATTTGGTAGCGCCTTTCAAAGCACTCAAGGACACTTTACAGCATTAAAAACACAATAAAAACAGTATAAAATAACTATATACCGGTAAAAAGAAAAATTAAAATCAATTAAAAAACACACAAAAAAGAAAATATATAAAATAACTACATAAAAAAGAAAAATTAAAGTGAGAAGGCTAACTTGAACAGATGAGTTTTGAGTTTTGATTTGAAGGTCAGAAGGCAGTCAATGTTACGGATGTCTGGGGGAAGAGCGTTCCAGAGTTGGGGAGCAGAGTGAGAAAAGGCTCTGTGTCCCATGGTGCGGAGGCGGACAAGAGGCACGTTAAGGTGGATGGAAGAGGAAGAACGAAGGGAGCGTGAATGGGTGGTAATGTGCAGGAGATCAGACAGGTAAGGAGGGGCGAGGCTATGAATAGCCTTGAAAGTGTATAACAGGATTTTAAATTGAATTCTGAATGTGACTGGAAGCCAGTGGAGTTGCTGCAAAACTGGGGTGATGTGGTGGAATGAGGGGGTTTTGGTAACAATGCGGGCAGCTGAGTTTTGAACCAATTGAAGCTTACGGGTTAATTTGTGAGGCAGACCAAAAAGGAGAGAGTTACAGTAATCAATTCGAGAAGTGACCAGACTGTGGACCAGGATGGAAGCAGAGTTCAGAGAGAGGGATGGACGGAGACGGTTGATGTTTCGAAGGTGGAAATAAGCAGACCGGGTGATACTATTGATGTGAGAGTGAAAAGAGAGAGTGCTATCGAGAATGACACCCAAACTCTTAACGTGAGGGGAGGGAGAAACCAAGGAGTTGTCAATATTGAGGGAAAAACTGTTAACTTTAGATAAGGTGGATTTAGTACCAATGAGTAAGAACTCTGTTTTATCACTGTTTAATTTCAGGAAGTTAGACGTGAACCAGGATTTAATTTCAGCTAAGCAGGAAGTGAGGGAGGAGGGAGGCAGTGAAGAGTCAGGTGCAGTGGATAAAAAGAGCTGGGTGTCATCAGCAAAACAATGGAAATGGATGTTAAATTTACGGAAGATATGGCCAAGGGGGAGAAGGTAGATGATGAAAAGAAGAGGCCCCAGGACAGAGCCTTGGGGCACACCTGAGGTCACAGGAGAGCAATGGGATCTGAATGATTTTAGTTTGATGAACTGGGTGCGGCCAGAGAGATAGGACTGAAACCAAGCGAGGGGTGTGTGGGTGATGCCAATGGACGAAAGTCTATGGAGGAGGATGTTGTGGGAGATGGTATCAAAAGCCGCACTGAGATCGAGGAGGATTAGGAGGGAAAGTAAACCAGAATCAGCCGCCATGAGAAGGGAGTTGGTGATTCTGAGGAGAGCAGATTCTGTGCTATGACCGGGGCGGAAACCAGACTGAAACTGTTCGTACAGACTGTTATCTGTTAAATGGAGGTGGAGTTGAGAGGCGACTGTTTTTTCCAGAATTTTAGAGATGAATGGAAGGTTGGAAATAGGACGGAGATTATTGAAGGTATTAGGATCCAATCCAGGTTTTTTAACGATGGGAGTGATAACTGCAGTTTTGAAAATAACTGGGACAGTTCCAGAAGAGAGAGAAGAGTGAATAATAGCAGAAATGAATGGAAGAAGTGATGCAATGCAAGATTTAACAAGGGCTGTAGGGAGAGGATCCAGTGAGCATGTAGAGGACTTGGATTTATGAATAAGTTTGGCTATTTCAGAGGCAGGAGGAAGCTGAAAGACAGAAAAAAGTTGACTGGGCGGGGGAGGTTCAGTGGAGGGAGAAACAGGAGAAACAGGACAAAGTTGCTGATGAATTTTACTGATTTTATCGTTAAAAAAGAACATGAGAGAATTACATGTGTTGTCTGAGTAGAAGTGAGAGGGAAACGAATCCGGAGGATGAAAAATATTATTGAGCAATGAAAATAGGATCTTTGTGTTACCTTTGTTGGAGGAAATGAGGTCAGAGTAATAAGCATGTTTAGTTTGAGATATCAAGTTCTTGTAGTGTAATGTATGGGAGACGTACATGTCCCTGTGGATGGAAAGACCAGATTTTTTATAGAGTCGTTCAAGTTGACGACATTTGGCTTTGATGGTCCGAAGTTCAGGAGTAAACCAGGGGGCAGAATGAGTAAAGGTAACAGATCGTGTTTTAACAGGAGCAATGGAGTTGATAATATGGGTTAAATAATTATTGTATTGAGCAGTGAGTTCATCTGGAGTCAGAAGATGATCAGGGATCAGAGTGGAGGTAATATCAGTGGAGAGGGAATCCAAATTGATGTTTTTAATGTTCCTGAATGAAATGGACCGGCTTATCTTGGTAGATGAAACACACAAAGGAATATGGAACGTAAGAAAAAAATGATCAGAAAAGGTGAGTTCATCGCATTTGCAGTCAACAGGTGTAAGTCCAGAGCAACAAATCAAGTCTAGTGTATGACCCTTAATATGGGTGGAAAAATCAACATATTGATTTAATCCAGAACTCTCCAGGCAGGATAAAAAATCCTTGGTGAGTGGTAGGTTAATATTGTCGATATGGACGTTAAAATCTCCCATCCATCCATCCATCCATCCATTTTCTTCCGCTTATCCGGGGTCGGGTCGCGGGGGTAGCAGCCTAAGTAGGGAGGCCCAGACTTCCCTCTCCCCAGCCACTTGGAGCAGCTCCTCTGGGGGAATCCCAAGGCGTTCCCAGGCCAGCCGAGAAACATAGTCCCTCCAGCGTATCCTGGGTCTTCCTCTGGGTCTCCTCCCGGTGGGACATGCCCGGAACACCTCACCAGGGAGGCGTCCAGGAGGCATCCTAACCAGATGCCCGAGCCACCTCAACTGGCTCCTCTCGATGTGGAGAAGCAGCGGCTCTACTCCGAGTCCCTCCCGGATGACTGAGCTTCTCACCCTATCTCTAAGGGAGAGTCCAGCCACCCTGCGGAGAAAACTCATTTCAGCCGCTTGTATCCGAGATCTTGTTCTTTCGGTCATAACCCAAAGCTCATGACCATAGATGAGGGTGGGAACGTAGATCGATCGGTAAATTGAGAGCTTTGCCTTTTGACTCAGCTCTCTCTTCACCACGACAGACCGGTACAGCGCCCGCTTCACTGCGGACGCTGCACCTATCCGCCTATCGATCTCACGCTCCAGTTTTCCCTCATTCGTGAACAAGATCCCGAGATACTTAAACTCCTCCACTTGGGTAAGGACCTCCTCCCCGACCCGGAGAGGGCACGCTACCCTTTTCCGGCTCAAGACCATGGCCTCGGATTTGGAGGAACTGATCCTCATCCCGGCCGCATCACATTCAGCTGCAAACCGCTCCAGCGAAAGCTGTAGATCACGAGCTGATGAAGCCAATAGGACCACATCATCTGCAAAAAACAGAGAAGCGATTCTAAGGCCACCAAAACGGATCCTCTCAACACCTTGGCTGCGCCTAGAAATTCTGTCCATAAAAGTTATAAACAGAATCGGTGACAAAGGGCAACCTTGGCGGAGTCCAACTCTCACCGGAAACGAGCCTGACTTACTGCCGGCAATGCGGACCAAGCTCTGACACCGGTCGTACAGGGACCTAACAGCCCATATCAATGGGCCTGGTACCCCATACTCCCGGAGTACCCGCCACAGAACCCCCCGAGGGACGCGGTCGAATGCCTTTTCCAAGTCTACAAAGCACATGTAAACTGGTTGGGCAAACTCCCACGCACCCTCCAGGACCCTGTTGAGGGTGTAGAGCTGGTCTAGTGTTCCACGACCAGGACGAAAACCACACTGCTCCTCCTGAATCCGAGGTTCGACTATCCGACGGACCCTCCTCTCCAGAACCCCTGAATAGACCTTACCAGGGAGGCTTAAGAGTGTGATCCCTCTATAGTTGGAACACACCCTACGGTCCCCCTTTTTGAATAGGGGAACCACCACCCCAGTCTGCCAATCCAAGGGAACTGCCCCCGATGTCCACGCGATATTGCAGAGTCGCGTAAGCCAACACAACCCCACAACATCCAGAGCCCTAAGGAACTCAGGACGAATCTCATCCACCCCCGGAGCCTTGCCACCGCGGAGCTTTTTAACCACCTCGGCGACCTCAGCACCAGAGATTGGAGAGCCCGACCCAAAGTCCCCAGGCTCCGCTTCCTCAGTGGAAGACGTGCCAGTAGGATTGAGGAGGTCTTCGAAGTATTCCGCCCACCGACTCACAACATCCCGAGTTGAGGTCAACAGCACGCCATCCCCACCATAAATGGTGTTGGTCGCGTACCGCTTTCCCCCCCTGAGACGCCGGATGGTGGACCAGAATCGCCTCGAAGCCGTACGGAAGTCATTCTCCATGGCCTCTCCGAACTCCTCCCACGCCCGAGTTTTTGCCTCAGCAACCACCCGAGCCGCATGCCGCTTGGACTGCCGGTACCTATCTGCTGCTTCCGGGGTCCCACAGGCCAAAAAGGCCCAATAGGACTCCTTCTTCAGCTTGACAGCATCCCTCACCGCCGGTGTCCACCACCGGGTTCGAGGGTTGCCACCACGACAGGCACCAACAACCTTGCGGCCACAACTCCGATAAGCTGCCTCGACAATAGAGGCGCGAAACATGGCCCACTCGGGCTCAATGTCCCCCGCCTCCCTCGGAACGTGTTCAAAGCTCTCCCGGAGGTGGGAGTTAAAGCTCCGTCTTACGGGAGACTCTGCCAGACGTTCCCAGCAGACCCTCACAATACGTTTGGGTCTGCCAGGTCTGACCGGCATCCTCCCCCACCATCGGAGCCAACTCACCACCAGGTAGTGGTCAGTTGACAGCTCCGCCCCTCTCTTCACCCGAGTGTCCAGGACATGCGGCCGCAGATCAGATGAGACGACAACAAAGTCGATCATTGAACTACGACCTAGGGTGTCCTGGTGCCAAGAGCACATATGGACACCCTTATGCCTGAACATGGTGTTCGTTATGGACAATCCATGACGAGCACAGAAGTCCAACAACAGAACACCACTCGGGTTCAGATCAGGGGGGCCGTTCCTCCCAACCACACCCCTCCAGGTCTCACTGTCATTGCCCACGTGAGCGTTGAAGTCCCCCAGCAGAACAAGGGAGTCCCCAGGAGGCGCACCCTCCAATACCCCCTCCAAGGACTCCAAAAAGGGTGGGTAATCTGCGCTGCCGTTCGGCGCATAGGCACAAACAACAGTCAGAGCCCGTCCCCCCACACGTAGGCGAAGGGAGGCTACCCTCTCGTTCACCGGGGTGAACCCCAACGTACAGGCACCAAGATGGGGGGCAACAAGTATGCCCACTCCTGCTCGGCGCCTCTCACCAGGGGCAACTCCAGAGTGGAAGAGTGTCCAACCCCTCTCAAGGAAACTGGTTCCAGAGCCAGAGCCATGCGTTGAGGTGAGTCCGACTATTTCTAGCCGGAACCTCTCAACCTCACACACTAGCTCAGGCTCCTTCCCCACCAGAGAGGTGACATTCCATGTCCCAATGGCCAGCTTCTGTAGCCGAGGATCAGACCGCCAGGGTCCCCGCCCTCGGCCACCACCCATTCCACAATGCACCCGACCCCTTTGGCCCCTCCCACAGGTGGTGAGCCTATGGGAAGGGGGACCCACGTCTCCTCTTCGGGCTGTGCCCGGCCGAGCTCCATGGGTGAAAGCCCGGCCACCAGGCGCTCGCCAACGTGCCCCTCCTCCGGGCCTGGCTCCAGAGTGGGGCCCCGGTGACCCGCGTCCGGGCGAGGGAACATTGTTTCCATTTATATTATTCATCATTGGGGTCTTGTGGGGTCTTAAAATCTCCCATTAAAATAATATTAGGTGACAAGGCACATAGTTGGGAAAGAAAGACAGAAAACTCGTTTAAAAAATCTTTGTGAGGTCTTGGGGAGCGATAAACAGTGGCAATGATGGTGGGAGTGGGACCAGCCAGTTTACACACAATGCTCTCAAAAGAGCTGACTTCAGGCACACTCACGGGCAAAACCTTCCAACTCTCGCGATGAATTATCGCGAGACCACCCCCGCGAGAGCTGCGAGGTTGAGAGACGTAAACAAAGCCCTGTGGAGTGGAGTCGTTGAGTTGTGAGAAGTCTAAGGGTTGTTGCCAAGTTTCGGTCAAACAGAGAAAGTCAAGCCTACGGTTGGAGAGGAGATCCTGGATGAGATGTCCTTTGTCCGTGAGAGAACGGATGTTAAGCAGACCAAAGTTGACAGGCGTGGAGTTAGCAGATGGGTTAGCTGACCTGGCTAGGCTGGCTAACATGTTGCGATCTGAAGACCGGGTGGCTTTCCTGGCAGTTCGACGGTTGTTGGTCCAGAAGGAGTGGATGGGTTTCGACCTGTCGAGCTGGAAGTTCCGACGAGACCCACGGTGGATATATCTCCGGCGGGGCAGAAAAGCGATGTCTGGGTGGAGACGCAGCATCGCTGGCGGAGGATTGGGATGGTGCCAACGCAGCCGAAGAAGCTCATCAACTGAGTATTGTAGAAGACCTGCTACAGGTTCAGTGAGGAGTAGGGGTTGAACGAGTACATAATTTTTAACCTCGACATTAACATAAAAAAACTCGAACGACGCTCGAGTAGCCGATGACGTCACAGTGTCTTATGATGCAAAATAAATAAATAAATATAAATGCATAAAAACCGTCTTTACAAAAAGAAAAAAAAGACCAACAAAACATTGGGAGCATTTATTATGCTCCTATCATTTATCATACTGCAGATAAGTCACAGGAAAAACAAAACTATTAGTTATTATTATTAATATTAAAAGTGAAAGTATACCGTGCGGCGCTGAAACCGAAACTGAAAAACAAATGGGGCAACACCGCACCACAGCCTGAAGTGCTGTGCAATTTAGGTTTACTTTTAGAGATTAATGTGTTTATAGGTTTTTTTAATAGGTCTAGAGAGATTAATATGTTGCTTTTGTTTGTGAAACGAGAGAGGAAGCTGCCGTGTTATATATGTGGCCTGCAATGCAACACCGCCACCTGCTGCCAGTCACAATCTACGGTGGTCAGAGAACAGAAAATCAACAGGAAATAGCGCATTTTATAAATTAAAAACTGTTTTACCTTTTTGACAAGACTGCCTGCTCCATTTACATCCGTGCGCACAAAGGAATCCATTTTGTGGCGTCTACTAAAAGCTAAAAGCTACCTCGCGCGCTGTGAAATGTGACGTGATGACGTCACTACGGGTACTCGAGGTGGACAAAAAAGCCTCGATAGAAGTCAAAGCACTCGAGCTGTCGAAAACTCGGGTATTCTGTTAATGCACTAGTGAGGAGTAGCAGGAAAGTCCAAGCGAGGAAAAACCACGCGTAAAAATGACTAATCCACATCGTGAGGCAGAGGAGTCAAACGAGGCCACAAACCCAGTTGGTGTTCGACAGGTAAGCCAGCCTCACTCGACTTGACAGCACACAATCACAGTGTGGTAAAAGCTGGATTGAAGGCAGGTTATTTGCACCAAAAAAGCCAAATTTGCGAAAAAAGTCCAATAAAAGTCAAAAGTTTGCCAATGAGTAGCGGCAGTAAAGCGCGCCCGCGTCCACTCTCAGCCACGTCTGTAGACACACCTGTCCACCTACAGACACACCTGTCCACCTGTAGAAACACCTGTCCACCTGCAGACACACCTGTCCACCTGCAGAAACACCTGTCCACCTACAGACACACTTGTCCACCTGTAGACACACCTGTCCACCAAGATAGTTAATCCGTTGTTTTCATGAGAATGACTCCAGCACTCTCTGCCTCCTCTAAACATTTCTTTCTGCTCCTGAATCTCACCTTGAATTCTGATAATGTGAAAGTGAACTCTTTGACGTGTCTCTAACTCTCCTCGCTTGGTCCACGGACCCTCATACATCTCCTCCTACATGTCTTTGCGTGAGTGCAGCTACAGTGTGCGCTCTCAGGACATGATTACCTGCAGTGTTCCGTCAGTGAGGACTGAACTTGGAAAAAGGGCCTTCTCCTATTCTGCTCCTGCTTCATGGAATATCTTACAAAAAGATCTGAAGCTCTCGACCTTGACTTCTCTAAATGGTTTTCAGAATCTGTTGGAATCCTGGCAAAAACCAATGCAGATTTGTTCCTGTCTTTGATTTTATACGTCTACCTTATAATGTTTTGCTAGTTTTTTGATACTTTGTTAAAAAAAAGAAAGAAAAAAAAATCTTTTGTTTTTTTCTCTCTTTTTGTTTTCTATTGTTTATTGTTTGTTTGTTTATTGTTTAATGAAATTCTATCACTGCTGTTCATTGTTCTTTAGTTTTAGCAGGTCGCTTTCGTAAATGAGCCCATGAGGTTCAAAAGATTTACCTGACTAAATAAAGGTTGAATGAATGAATGAGGAAACTGTGTTCTAATCTCAACACTTTAGAAAAGTGTTTTGCTTCCCGGAACGCTTCAGAGTTTGAATGGACACTAGTTCCTGTAAGGAAGAGGAGATGTGAACTTTCTCTTCAAGCTGTCGGACGTTTAGTCAAGAGCCAAGGACCTTCGTTCTTCAGTAAGGGCTAATAACATGCTTGTTATCAGTCCACTTCGAACCGGCGTAAGCTCAGAACTTTTGTTTATTCCTTTCTGGAATAAGTTATCTTGAGCCAAAAAAAACAGGAGCTGACGCATTTTCTGATGATCAACGCGGACCTAAGAGACGTTGAAAAGTAAACAAATAACCCGTTCGGACGTACGGGTCTTCAAGGACTCTGTGCATCTGAAAGACTTATGCCCCTTTTCCACCGGTCGGCTCGGGTCGGATGTTACGTCATATGTGCATCGCAGAGACCCCCTTTCATCCTTTTCCACCGGATATTCCGTGCTGAGCCGCGCGAGATTTCTTGAGATTTTCGGGCTGGTTTCAGAGGTGTACTGAGGCGAGCTGACCCGCTCCGGAAGGAGGAAGGAGGAGACTCGAGCAGTTTTCACGGAAGCAAGGGACGCGATCACTGCAGGACTTTACATGATAAACACGGTAAAAACAATTATTATTTTTTAAATTTATAGCAAAGATGGGTCTTCAGCTGAACGTGTCCTTAATAAAATCACGTACTGCTCAAAACTGCAGGATTTCAAAAAATAGGTTCGCCACGAGCAACACGCGGCGCGCGGGCGGCTTTATGTCTTTAAATGTAGCTCAATGAACAGGTATAAAATATATTTCATAGCTGACTTTATAGTACGAGGGCTCCTGAGCTTAACCACGCTTTAATATTGTCACGTAGTGGTCAAATATGCTGCATTTAAAGTAGTTTCGCTTTGACTTTTTCCAAAACCTGTGCTTGCACAACGAAAATAAATTATAAAAATTCGAATTTTATTTCAAATAACTCCAACAGGATACATTTCGTATATGAACATGTTGTGATCACACTAGATTTTTTTGAAAAATATCAGCTATGTGGTTTTTGATAGAATTGATAATATGTGATACAAAGTACAAGGGAGAAAATTAATGGTGGTAGCTTGACACATTTATGTCTATAAAACATTGAATTTTATTTCAAATAACTCCAACAGGATACATTTCGTATATGAACATGTTGTGATCACACTAGATTTTTTTGAAAAATATCAGCTATGTGGTTTTTGATAGAATTGATAATATGTGATACAAAGTACAAGGGAGAAAATTAATGGTGGTAGCTTGACACATTTATGTCTATAAAACATTGAATTTTATTTCAAATAACTCCAACAGGATACATTTCGTATATGAACATGTTGTGATCACACTAGATTTTTTTGAAAAATATCAGCTATGTGGTTTTTGATAGAATTGATAATATGTGATACAAAGTACAAGGGAGAAAATTAATGGACGTAGCTTGACACATTTATGTCTATAAAACATTGAATTTTATTTCAAATAACTCCAACAGGATACATTTAGTATATGAACATGTTGTGATCACACTGTGTTGTTTAAAAAAAAAACAGTTTCTGGACGAGTAGGATTCTGGACCCCGCCCACAGAAGGGGTACAAAAAAGCTGTGGAAACAGAACATAGATGTGACCCGACCCGAACTGAGCCGACCTGAGCCGATCCAACCCGAGCCGAGCCGAGCGGTGGAAAAGAAGCATAAGGTCTTCTCTTACCAGGCTGTCGGCTTAAAAGGTAATGAGTCAGTTTACAAACGTACCTGGGATTCAGCAGAAATCTGATAGGAAGTGTCATTTCTGGTAACATACTCAAGACAAATAACTTCCTCTTAAACTTCTCCAACCTCTCCCTATTCCTCTTAAACCTCTCTTATCTCAAGATCTAAGCTGGTAACTACATTTTTAAGCTAAGAGCCACAGACTAAGTATATTGACATCTTGTATTTATGTCTGTTGTTGCAATTTAAATGTGCTGACGTGTTAAATTGCAAGAAAGTGAAAATCAGTCAGTCAAGTGTACACATCTGTACACCTTTAGTTAAAAATGGCATTTTTAACGTTTTTCTGTGTACAACTAATGACTCCAGTTTATTTTAAATAAGGAAATATTTAAAATAACAAACTACAAACATCTCTCATTGATTTGGAGAAAATTTCAAAACAAAGACGGGATATGAAAGAAATGATAAAGCTTTCAAGCTGATCGCATCAAAGCTTGAAGAGCTTGAAGTATTAAAGCAGAAGCACGTTCAAAGAAGTGAGAAAGCTCACCAAGAAAACCTTGAGGTACAACGTTTGTTAAGAAAATCAAAAATAAAACGGTATGCTGTAAATGTTTGTGAAGCTCACAGACAAAGCAATGACCCGATCAGGTTCAAACAAAACCCGGTCGAAAAGGTCAAATCCCACTCGCTGGAGCTGGAAGGGACAAGTTCATCAACTCCCTCTCCTAAAATAGGCGAGAAGAAACATGTTTTTCAAACTAACAAACCACGAAATGTTGATGCCAGCTGGAACAATGACCCGAAGTGGTTAAAAAGAGACCCATTATGGTTTAGAAGGATGAGCAAAGGCCCTGTCCCTGCACCTCGGACGAAACTGTCCGAGATAAGCAAAACACCTCAAACGGTAGGTGTCCGCTCTTTAAGAGACCCCCTGCAGTCTACATCGAGCAACGACCCTGTCCCTGCACCTCGGACTAGACAGTCCGGGACTGGCAAAAGGTCACAGAAGTTCCAGAAAAAAGGCACCATACCTCTAAGCTCTGAAGAGATAGTGGACATAAGTTGGTTGTTTGAAAACGTGAATGATGTCATCCGGGAGGGACTCGGAGTAGAGCCGCTGCTTCTCCACATCGAGAGGAGCCAGTTGAGGTGGCTCGGGCATCTGGTTAGGATGCCTCCTGGACGCCTCCCTGGTGAGGTGTTCCGGGCATGTCCCACCGGGAGGAGACCCAGAGGAAGACCCAGGACACGCTGGAGGGACTATGTTTCTCGGCTGGCCTGGGAACGCCTTGGGATTCCCCCAGAGGAGCTGCTCCAAGTGGCTGGGGAGAGGGAAGTCTGGGCCTCCCTACTTAGGCTGCTACCCCCGCGACCCGACCCCGTATAAGCGGAAGAAGATGGATAGATGGATGGATGAAGAGGATGACCAAAGTGGTACATTGAGTGACCTTGTCTTTGATAACTCAGCATCCTGAAGGTTATGATGCTGACAGCCAACAAGATGCTGACAGTGAACATGAGTACACAGCCAGAGTCACACGTAAACAGAAACGTGTGCCAAGACCTGTGAGGTTTCTGTTTAACTCCAAGAAGGGGGGGGTAGCTAATAAAGCTTACCTGCCTATCACACTGGAAGGTGTCCTTGAGCGTGAAGCCCTCCTGAACGGCAGTTCAGACATTACTATTATGTCAGCCAAACTGTTCGAGGAGCTATGGACCGCCGCTAACGGTGTTCATAGGCAAATACCCCTTGAAAAAAGTGCTATAGAACTGCAGGGTCTCGCAGAGACGAGAACAACCCTAACAGCTATAGCCATGGTTCACATGCAGATTGGCAAAATGACATTATACCACCTGGTACATGTGTCTACACTTGACTCATTCCCATTTCTGGTTGGCCAAGACTTTAGTCAAAGTCAAAGTCAACTTCATTGTCAGAACCGCAATATGTACAAGACATTAGCCTGGTTAAAACCACACCCTGTCCTTCACTTCGCTTCAGACTAGGGTCTGGCATTCCTCCCATTGAAAACGATTTCTCCTGGAGATTTTTGAATGGACCAATCAGAGAACAGAAGGTGGAGTTTTGTTAGTTTAGCCTGGCGAGGTCCAGGCTATCAGATAAATTGCTCAGAAACCACTCGGTGGATATTTTTTCTGCCACCAGTGTGTAATTATATGGCTCTAATTTACTGACTGTTGGCCTAGATAAAACATTTGAGATAAAATTCGATTTTTTATCATTTATTTTCGTAGCGCACCCGAGGCTGTTTGGAAAATGTCAAACCGAAACTATTTAAATCCAGCAGATTTGACCATTTCGTGAATTGATTTAGGAACTGTTAAGCTCAGGAACACTTCTGATATAACGTCAGCTAAGAAATATATTTTTTATCAGCAGAGAAATAATAGTTTTTTACCTTGTTTTGATGAAAATTCCTTCGTGGCGGCAGCCATTTTGAATGACGACGTCAGTCGACGTCGTTCAAAACTCCGCCTTCTGTTCTCTGATTGGTCCGAACAAAAATCTACCGGAGAAATCCTTGTGGATGGGGGAAGTCCCAGACTGTGAAGTGAAGGGAAATGAGAATTGAGCGGAGCTGTGCAGGAAGGCGAGGGCCAGGCTAACAAGGCATACACAGGATTGAAATTTCGTTTCTCTCTCAGTCCCTCGGTGCAACAGTAACCATTTAAACACTAAAACATTTAATAAACATAAGCATAAAATAGTAAAAGTGTAACACTGTCCTGAGTTTTTGCATACAGGGAACCCCCGTGTTACGAACGAGATCGGGACCTAAGAACGGTTCGCAGCTCGATCCGTTCGTAGGTAGGGGGTGAAAATTATATTTAAAAAAAAAAATTATTCATTCATTCATTCATTCAACCTTTATTTATCATGCTAACGGAGCGCGCGCACACATTTAAGCATGTAAAGTAGTGTACTGTAATGTTAAACATTGCTATTCACATTTACAGAATAAATAAAAATATATTTTCTTACTTTGAGATGGTCAAAGCCGACATCTTAGGTTGCCATGCGTTGATTGTTTTCGGGCCGAGCAGCGCGGGCCCCACCGCAGCTGCTCCAGGCCTGTGTTAGCTAGCTGGCTAGCTTCTGCTAGCCAAGCCATGAGCTAGTGTTGGAGCGGCGGCGCGATCAATCTGCAGCTGCTGCTCCAGCCGCTGCTCCAGCCTGAGACGTCCACAGAGCTATTCCAGCTAGTAATTAATCCACATGATGCGATCCTGGTCACCAGTGTTCAAAAGGCCGGCTCCCGTGTTAGCTCCAGTGTTAGCTCTGGAGCTAGCCAGGCCGGAGGTGTAGCCAGGCCGGCCGGAGGTGTTCGCACGGCGGCCTGGCACGATCGGCGATAAATCCGCTGCTGCTTGAGACATCCACAAAGTTCACAGAGACGTTTCCAGCTAGTAATTAATCCATATGAAGCCATCCTGGTCACCAGTCTTCGTCCAGCTCTCGGCAGCTAACCTAAGATGGCGTCCGGTCCGGTGTTCTACATTAATTTGTGACCGGAGACCCCAGTGACTGAACCTTAAATAGCGTCCGGTGTTCTACATTAATTTGTGACCGTGTAAACTGAAGACCTACTTCCTGTTTCCCAAAATTGCTCAAAAATTGCTCAAAAATGATCAGAAATGATCTTTTTTATCATAATTATTATTTATAAAGCCTTTAAAACAACCAGAGCTGCAACAAAGTGATGTACACATGAAATTAAGAAACATTTAAACAAAAAAAAAAAAAAAAAAAAAAAA
>JBBPBX010089445.1:0-14300 GCA_038048925.1 Garcialebias charrua
CCAGATAACGTCCAAAACTGACGTTCATACGACGTACAAATGCGGTCATAGTTAGACGTCCTAATTAGACCTTGTTTGCACGTCGGGGCGACGTCTAGAATTGGACTCTCAAACGACGGACAAGTCTAATTTGTAAAAAAAGAAAAAAAAATTGAGGAAATGCATTAAAATGTTATTAAAAAACAACATTCTTATTAAATCAATTGTCTAACTGCACTTTTATAGTCCTAAAAGTTTAACTATGTGAACATGGTCCAGATCACCTCCAAAACTGACGTTCATACGACGTACAAATGCGGTCATATTTAGACGTCAAAAATAGACCTTGTTTGCACGTCGGGGCGACGTCTAGAATTGGTCTTCGACCAACGGGCTCTATATAGACGTCACCTCGACGTCCCCTGGACGTCTACTGTTTAGTGGGTAATGCTTGTAGAGTACATGAAGCTACATTTATGATGAAAGTTGTATCTTCTTCCAGGATGTTTATAAAGCATTTGACACCACACACCATAATTTAGTACTTCAGTCAATAGAGCAATTTTGGAATTGGTCTTTTTTTTTAATGTTGAGCTGTTAAAACTATATACACCAATGGTAACAGTTCCATTAGAGTAGATGTGCTCAACATCAACGACGTCCTGTGATGCCTGATGTCAGTGGTCACATCCAGGGATGGAAGAACACAACTATTCAAAAATGTCCTCCATCAAATGTGTAAGTTGTTTCCTGCTTACAACAATTTGCTCCTGTTTCATTGTCTGCCTGTTGTAGATCAAGTTGTAATGACTTTGACAAAACTAAGACAGAGCTTTGTAATGGATGATGTAGCACAGCTGTTGAAAACATCACAATGTCAAACAGTGAAAACTGAAAAGCTATTTGTTATTACACCCTGATGCATGCTGAATATTGTTATTATACTTTCACATCACTTTCATTGATCGTTTTGTGAAGACAAACGAGGTAAAACTGAAACAAATATGTTAGTTGCAAAATAATGTTTTTATTTTTGTCTGTACATTTTATTGTATGTTAACATGTAGACTGGGAGGAGACCCCAGGGAAGACCCAGGACATGCTGGAGTGGTCTGGGAAGTCTGTAAGAGTCCTCCCAGAAGAGATGGAAGAAGTTGCTGTCTGGACACTCCCTGCTCAAGCTGCTGCCCCTGTGACATGACGTAAAACCAGGAGGAAGATGATGGATGGATGGAGTTAATATGTCTGAAGGTGATATTATGCCTTGGAGTTTAATTTTTTTAATAAAACTAAAAACTAATAAACAACTATTAAGACTGGTATTTTCTCCAAAGCAGCTTCATATGATGTGTTGTGTACGGTATGAATATTTATGTGCTTACTGCATTTTATCTCAAGGTATTTGTGGCAGAGCTGAATCTTATTTGCAAAAAAATTCATCTATCAATGTTGGAAACATGTTTGAAAAGTAAAAGTTATGGAAGTGTTTCATCTGTTTATCTGTAAAGTATTTGTAAAAAAGAAAAGTCCAACTCCAGGTGTTCTGTTGGTGTCCATATAACCAGCGTGCAGCTCTGCAGCTCCAGGCACGTCACTGTCAGCTGAATCTGGAAGAATAAATGTACAATATGTTTTAATGAAGGTTTACAAGTACCTGTCACATAAGTACATATACTGAAAATTGCAACATTTACTCACCTGGACATAGAATCCACTTTGCCCATTGGTTAGAATGAGGTACCGGTACTTCTCATCTTCTAAGCATCTGATGTCACAATTTGGCCAACACCGAAACTGTGCAAATGACATGGAGCTATTTAGAGGACATTTAATCTCTAGGAGCTGCACAGAGTCCAAAATACCATCCAGGCTTATTACAAACTAAATACAGTAAGTGCATCCTATCATTGCAAAACACAATTAAATTAACTAATAAAAATAAAACAATTAGTATCAGCATTTATTCCACAGTATTGCAGCAGTGTGGCTGCATGACCTGCTTGTATTACACCTGATGTTTAAACTAACAGCCAGGCTTGGTGATGGAGGACTTTAAGGCTTTGGCTGAGCTCTGTCTGTGCTATCTAAAAAAGCTAAGTTGCAGCAGTGTGGCTGCATGACCTGCTTGTATTAGAGTCAGAGTCAGAGAGTCTTTATTGTCATTTGCACCGGCTGCATGACCTGCTTGTAATACACCTGATGTTTAAACTAACAGCCAGGCTCGGTGATGGAGGACTTTAAGGCTTTGGCTGAGCTCTGTCTGTGCTATCTAAAAAAGCTAAGTCTGGTCCTCTGGACATTCAAAAAACAAAGCAACAACAACAAAAACTGTTGAAACGTTTCGTCTTTCGTCCGAAAGACTTCCGGACGAAAGACGAAACGTTTCTACAGTTTTTTTTTTTTGTTGCTTTGTTTTGTTTTTTGAATGTCCAGAGGACCAGACTTAGCTTTTTTAGATTTTTCTACCTGGATTATTGAGCATGCATCAGGGTATCTGTCTGTGCTAATTTAAGATAAATAAGATTGTGTTCCACCTCTTTTAATAAAACGTGCCCAACGTTAGTACTGTAGATACTAAACCTCAGAGCTTTTCAGGTTGTTTTCGGGTTATTCATTGCTTCACCGTAATGTGCTGGTATAAACTAGCTAAATATGCTAGTAGAAGTAATCTGCACAGGCACTTCTTCACGTCGCCCCCATCCCTCCCTCGTCTGCAGCGGAATGATGATCTTTTTCTCTCTCTCTCTAAAATAAACTAAAAACATTTAGCCCTGGCAAACTGCTTTGGTTTCATATTTGATAAGTTACAAACTAAAATAAACAACAAGAGTCAATTTTGTTTAAGTTACTTTAGTTAGTAAGGTATTATTAAGTCTCAAACATATATGAACTTTCTTGTCTCAAACATATATAAAAAAAATCCTTCTGTTATTTCAATTGAAACTGTCTGCACAAAATACTGAACAAAATACAACACAAAAAGTAAATTACAAGTGCAGTAATCCACCCCCAAAAATAAAAAAATGTATGTTTTGTGAATGTTTGATATACCACTGTGTCTGCTTGATTGAACTCAGCCTCCTTGATGTGATGACAATTTCAGGATAGGAATCTGAGGTATCATCCACTTCTGTAAAAATAAACAACTGATCATATAGATACTGTGGAGGCATCTTTCAGTAGATTGAAACAAGTTAAAATACTTTATTTAATGTTTACATCCACTCACCTCATTTAAAATGTGTTTTACTGCAAATAAACTATGTAATTCTGGAATATTGCCTTCCTCTGAGCAGTCTGGATACAACAGGATGTACGGTCCTTCTTATATGTCCTTCTTAAACCTTGTCATTTTCTGGACACCTTGTTGCAGTATCTCGGGTGCTCCTACCTCTGGGTCTACAAATAACAGGACCATTTTCCCTCTTAGAGGTTTTAAACCAGTCCCACTTGGCACCATCAATGTTTATCTGTGACAAAGATGAGAGCAATTTAACGTATAAGAGGTAGAAAAAATCAATAAATAAACACGATACATACATATGTGTTTCTCTATGGTCTAATTTGTGCTAGTACAGTTTCACAGTCAGCGAGTCAGGTCAGTACAGCTTACCTGCACGTTTTTTCCTTTATGTTTTCCTCTCGGACCGTAGTTAAAATCCTGAAGCTCTTTGGACTTGGAGCTTCGGTACTCTTTGAAACATTTATATGATGGGCCAGGTTGTTCTGCTGAAATTAAAAAAGGTCGGTCTCAAAAATCAAAATGAGGTAACCAATAGCGCTAATATGTTTTATTCACAGGCTAATTAAAAAAGCTAACATTACGCTGCACTTACGGTACTTTGTTTAGCATTGTCCGGTTGTTGAGATGTCCCCTCTCCTGCATCCATCTGCTCTGTGCCATTTAAACACTCCAAGGATCGACCGCACAAAAAACAAAACAGCTTAATAAATTTATAGGTGTCCCACAGAACGGGCAAAACGTGACTCGACTGTCGTCCATCTTGGGTCGAAATGACCGCTTCCAGGTCATCACTTCCGGGTCAACCTCGTTAGGACATTCACTTTCCGTGTGATTCTCTCATTTGCTGAAGTGTTTCAGAAAATGTTAATTTGTTTCAGAATTTGTTAAAGTGTTTCAGAAAATGTTAATTTGTTTCAGAATTTGTTAGTGTTTCAGAAAATGTTAATTTGTTTCAGAATTTGTTAAAGTGTTTCAGAAAATGTTAATTTGTTTCAGAATTTGTTAAAGTGTTTCAGAAAATGTTAATTTGTTTCAGAATTTGTTAAAGTGTTTCAGAAAATGTTAATTTGTTTCAGAATTTGTTAAAGTGTTTCAGAAAATGTTAATTTGTTTCAGAATTTGTTAAAGTGTTTCAGAATTTGTTAAAGTGTTTCAGAAATTGTTAATTTGTTTCAGAATTTGTTAAAGTGTTTCAGAAATTGTTAATTTGTTTCAGAATTTGTTAAAGTGTTTCAGAATTTGTTAAAGTGTTTCAGAATTTGTTAAAGTGTTTCAGAAATTGTTAATTTGTTTCAGAATTTGTTAAAGTGTTTCAGAAAATGTTAATTTGTTTCAGAATTTGTTAAAGTGTTTCAGAAAATGTTAATTTGTTTCAGAATTTGTTAGTGTTTCAGAAAATGTTAATTTGTTTCAGAATTTGTTAAAGTGTTTCAGAAATTTTTAATTTGTTTCAGAATTTGTTAAAGTGTTTCAGAAGTTGTTAATTTGTTTCAGAATTTGTTAAAGTGTTTCAGAATTTGTTAAAGTGTTTCAGAAATTGTTAATTTGTTTCAGAATTTGTTAAAGTGTTTCAGAAATTGTTAATTTGTTTCAGAATTTGTTAAAGTGTTTCAGAATTTGTTAAAGTTTTTCAGAATTTGTTAAAGTGTTTCAGAAATTGTTAAAGTTTTTCAGAATTTGTTAAAGTGTTTCAGAAATTGTTAATTTGTTTCAGAATTTGTTAGTGTTTCAGAAAATGTTAATTTGTTTCAGAATTTGATAAAGTGTTTCAGAAATTGTTAATTTGTTTCAGAATTTGTTAAAGTGTTTCAGAATTTGTTAAAGTGTTTTAGAATTTGTTAATTTGTTTCAGAATTTGTTAAAGTGTTTCAGAATTTGTTAATTTGTTTCAGAACTATTTGTTAATGTGTTTTGCACCTCAGGGCCACCGTACTGGGCTGCTGCTCGTGGGATGAAATGTGGTTTTTGGTCCCTGACGTTACAAACGCTCCTCAAGAACTGTTAAAGAATCCTGTGGATCCCTGTGGGGTCCAGAGGCGCCGCGACACCCTCCAAACTGCAGCCACGACTGTCCCTGATAAACTATTTCCACATCCCAGAGTGCTTTGTGTTGCAGTGTTTTATTTACACTGTTGTGCTTAATTTAATAGTCTTTAATATATTTGACCTCGTGTATCTGATGACCTTATCTATGAAAAATGCTTTTTATAGTTGGTGCTTCATTCTAAATTGTGCTTATAGGATCCCTTTATTCTGAGATGGTCCCTTGTTCAACACCAGTGTTTCAAAAAACAACAACAACAGCTAAAGTACAGTTTTATCGTACTGGTGCCAACATGGAGTTTTTGTGTTGACAATCAATGAAGTTTTGCTTTGAAGTCACAAACTGATAAAATATATTTAAGAGACTTAAGGTGTAAAGAAAAGTTTAGCTAAAGAAAACAGGAAGCATGATTGTGAATCATAGCTTTTATCTTCCTGCGTCAGATTATTTAAATGTTTATTTTGTAATAATATTTAAAAAATATTGTAAATCAGGGATTGATTATTTCTCAGCTTTTATTTCAACGATCTTATTTTGGCACAGTGTCCCATTTACTGCAGCTCCTACTGAAAACCGTTTTCTTTCTTTATATATGTTTTTTTTAAATGGTCCCAAATAAAAAGAAAGGGTTTTTGTTGATGGTTTGGACTCAGAATCACTTCTCAGTTTGAACATTTTGAACTCTGTGGTTAACAAAAAAAACAACACTTTTACTAATAAAAAGCAAACCTCGTCTTAAAGATGACTTCAAATCATGAAACTGTCTTCATTTGAAATCAGCTACTTGATTTTTTTGTAGTATTAATCATACTAGTCTTTATGCAATGTTGCTTTCTTTACCGCTGGCTGGTCATGTTTGAGAAAAATTGTTTTATAAGCCTGAAAATCAATTAAAAAGTGTTTCTGATTTGACGATCCATTAGCTTAGCCTGGAGGAATATATATTTGTTTTTTTATGCTCTTTGATTAATAATTATATTACTGATGTCATGAGTGAGGAACTGCTAACTATTGATAACTATCTGACAAAATATCCCGTCATAAATGACCAGACTAAAAGACTAAAGCTCTTGTAGCAGTGTTGACGTCTGCTTAACTTATTAACAGCACGCCATTTGAGCTTGTCTGTTAATATGAGCTACATCAAACGTTTTGATATAATATTAAATTCAATGGAAAGATGATGAAACACAAAATATATTTTTAAAACTTAAACTTACACCTATGGTGAAATTAACCAGAAATTCCTCCTGTGACATGAACCTAACACAAGGTAAATTACCACAGAACGATTGTGCGTGAGAAAAGAGAGCAGAGCTCGTAAAATACTTTCTGCATTCACTTTGTGCCTTCATTTTCAGTTTGACTGGACTTTTTGTGTGAATATCACACCATGAAAGGTACATTTAAAATAAAAAAAAACTGCTGCTAAACACCATTTAAAACATCATCAGCGCTATTAGCTTGCAAAAACTTAAAAAATAAAAAAATAAAAAATATATATATATAGCAAGCAGAGGTGCAAGCAGAAGAAGAAAATAATCTTATTATATCTGCCCCTTCTCAAACAAATGTTTTTTTTTTCAAACACTCGATTCAAACAATTTATCTTACGTTTGTCTTTTATTGGGGAAAGGTGCATTGTGGGTCTTTTCAGAACAACAACAACAGATCCTCCATCTGAGCTTGTCCTCGCCCGCACCAAACCGAAGCGTAGCTGATCGTATTGTTGGAGCTCGATCATAATAGATATCATGGCAAAAGAATATAGGGAACACTACCTCCACCACGTGTGAGACGAGTAGGATCCTACAACCCGCCCACCGAAGGGTTACAGAAGTGAATGGAGACAGAGCTACATGTGAGCCGATCCGACTTGAACCAGACCGGACCAGACTGACTCGTGTGTCTGTTCCTCAAAGCTTCCTGGCTTTTACTCCCCAATCACGGGATGAGAACAGACTAGCTTTTTAACTTACTACCTGGATTATGGTCGGTAATCCTTAGTAAGCCCCTTACCCCACCCTCTAGTCTAGTTGTTACTACGGGGTATGTATTACAAACCGGATTCCAAAAAAGTTGGGACACTAAATAAAGTGTGAGTAAAAACTGAATGCAATGATGTGGAGGTGCTAACATCTAATATTTTATTCAGAATAGAACACAAATCACAGGTCAAAAGTTTAAACTGAGAGAATGTATCATTTTAAGGGAAAAATATGTTGATTCAAAATTTCATGGCGTCAACAAATCCCAAAAAAGTTTGGACAAGTCTTTTTCCACTCTCTCTGCGCCGAGCGAGTGGAAAAGGGGCATTAGTCCATAGTTGTCTAATGCTCCCTTTCCACTTGCCAGTTTGGATCGGTTATTGCGCAATATATGCGTGCCAGAAGCACCGGCGCTGACCGGATGTGGTCCGTGAGCAGTCGTCCGGTTGATTTAAGAACCCGTAAATAAGTTTTTTTCATTTTTACTGATAGATAATTAGTTATTAGCGGTACTGCATTTTAAATAAAAATAGCGCAAATCCGCGTATGAATTATAAAAGTTAGTCAATCAGCTATAGCGCTAACAAATTGTTTAGGTCCGCTATCAGCGGATTAGCGCTCTAGCGCTCCCTGGCGGTCTAGTGCCCACCTTTGCAATCCACCGTGCCATCCGTCGTTGCCAGCTGAAACTCTACAGTGCAAAGAGAAAGCCATTTCTTAGCAAGCTCCACAAGCTCAGACGTTTGCACTGGGCCAGGGGTCATTTAAAATGGAGTGTGGCAAAATGGAAGACTGTTCTGTGTCAGATGAGTCACGATTTGAAGTTCTTTATGGAACACTGGGACGCCATGTCATCCGGACCAGAGAGGACAAGGATAGCCCAAGTTGTTATCAACGCTCCGTTCAGAAGCCTGCATCACTGATGGTATGGGGTTGCATGAGCGCTTGTGGCATGGGCAGCTTGCATGTCTGGAAAGGCACCATTAATGCAGAGAACTATGTTCAGGTTCTAGAACAACATATGCTCACATCTAGACGTCATCTCTTTCAGGGAAGACTCTGCATTTTTTGATTGATTGATTGATTGATTGATGTTTATTCATTCATTTTAAAGAACAATACAAGACAGTTTCATCAGATACAAGAATACAAGTAGGATAAAATGAAGGGAGCAGAAAGAAGATGAAATCTTATTATATCTGCCCCTATTTCACAGTTTGTTCAACCAATGATAACCTTCAAGCAACATCACAGAATGAATAATTCTACTTATTTTTCTAACTGTAATACACAAACTACATCACAAAATGAATAATTCTACTTAATTTTTCTAACTAATACACAAACTACATCACAAAATGAATAATTCTTTTTCTAACTAATACACAATAGCAAAATGAATAATTCTTTTTCTAACTAATACACAATTTTTCTAACTAATACACAAACTACATCATATTTTTTTTTTCTTTCTTAATTTTCCTTTTTTTTTTTTTTACTTGATTTTCCTAACTGTAATACACAAACTAGATCATAAAATGAATAATTCTACTTAATATTTCTAACTGTAATACACAAACTAAAAGATGGCACAACATCAAGATGTTCACAAAATGAATAATTCTACTTAATATTCCTAACTGTAATACACAAAATACATCACAAAAATGAATAATTCTACTTAATTTTTCTAACTGTAATACACAAACTGCTTCACAAAATGACTAACTCTACTTAATTTTTCTAACTGTAATACACAAACGCACTAAGCTAACACGCAAGGTTACATCATATATAGTTTTTGAGCAAATCCTTTTTGACCTTTTTCTTAAATGTATGCATTGATTTTTCATTTTTAACATCACTCTCCAGAGCATTCCACAATCGAACTCCCTGAATTGAGGTAGACCGTCCCTTTAAGCTGGTTCTAAATTGTGGTTTGATGAATATCTCTGTCCCTTTGAGATTGTAATAACTTTGTCTTTTTATAAAGTTTCTTTGAATATTTAAAGGTAATGTGTTTTTATGAGCCCTATACATAACTGATAAAATACTATATTCTACCAATTCCTGGAATTTCAATAAGTTTAGCTGAAGAAACAAAGTGTTTGATGGGTGACTGAAATGTTTTCTGGTGATTACTCTTACAGCTCTCTTTTGTAAAATAAAAACAGGCTTTGTAATAGTTTTGCACGCTTTTCCCCAAACCTCAATACAATAGATTAAATGTGGAGCAATGATTGTGTTATACAACATATGTAAAACTTTATCAATTAAAAAATCCCTGACTTTATACAGTACTGCAATTGATCTAGCTATTTTTTTTAAAATGGAATTTACATGATGTTTCCACGTCAGTTTGTCATCAATGATAACACCCAGAAACTTCACTTCACTCACTTTACAGATCACAACATCTTCAATTTCAAATGGATCGTCATCAACAATTCTCTTTTTGTTACCGAATATCATGTAATTAGTTTTATCTAAATTCAAAGATAATTTGTTTAATTTAAACCAAGTTTGTATTTTTATAAATTCTGTTTTCATCATATCGAAAATCTGTTTTATGTCATTACCCGAACAGAAAAATGTGGTGTCATCGGCAAAAAGAACACATTTAAGTAGTCCTGACACATTTACCAAGTCATTCACATATAAAATAAATAACTTTGGTCCAAGCACAGAACCCTGAGGAACTCCACAAGTGATATCACGGAGGTCAGATCTAACATCATTTATTTGCACAAACTGTTTCCTGTCCTTCAAATAGCTAGATACCCACTGTAATGCTGGTCCTCTAATACCATATTTATTTAGTTTTTCAAGGAGAATGGTGTGGTCAATGGTATCAAATGCTTTTTTTAGATCAACAAAAACACTAACACAGTACTGTTTATGATCGACAGCATTAGTTATTTGTTCCATTAAATCCATGAGAGCCATTGACGTAGAGTTTTTTTCTCTAAACCCATATTGACTGCTACTTAAAATATTTTGTTTATCAATAAATTGATCCAATCTGGTCACAAATAGTTTTTCTAGAATTTTTGAGAACTGTGGTAGTAAGGATATTGGCCTATAATTATTGAATACACATTTATCACCATTTTTAAAAAGAGGAATTACCTTTGCTACTTTCATGTTATCTGGAAATATTCCTGTTGAAAAAGATAAATTGCATATATATGTAAATGGTTCAATAACATAACTTATTATTTCTTTTACAAACATCATATCCATGTCCACCCAGTCTTTTGATCTCTTGTCTGAGAGATTTTTAACCATTTTCATAATTTCCTCTTTGTTAGTTCCACTAAGAAAAATACTGTTGGTGCAGCTTTTAATTGAATGACACACCTTATTATCTACTTTTGGTATTTTAGCTGCAAGGCTTGATCCAATATTTACAAAATATTGATTAAATTCATTTACGATATCATTCTCATCATGTATTTCATTGTCATCTTTCACAAAATATTTTGCAATGTTCGTTTTTGTTTTATGACTTTTTAGAACATCATTTATTACTCGCCATGTTGTTTTAGTGTCACCATTGCTCTTGTTTAATAAATCACTATAGTATTCTTTCTTGCATCTTCTTATAATCATTACCAATTTATTTTTATATTTTTTATATTTTTCTTCAGCTTGTTGTGTTCTCGTTTTTAAGAAACATAAATACAAGTTTTTTTTTTTTTACAAGCATTTCTCAACCCTTTAGTCATCCAAGGTTGGTCAACAATATTTCTTTTTCTACAATTTCTTTGCACACAATTCTTTTCATACAGAGCTTCTAAAATGTTCATAAATTCATCATATGATCTGTTAACATCATCAATATACACGTCCTTCCAGTTTTGCTTCTGTAAATCGTCTTTTAATTGATCCATAGCTTTTTTTGATGTGTTTATTATTTTTTTATTAATTGTAACTTCTTTTGTAATGTTTTGATCATTTCTGTAGATAGTGAAAACTGGTAAATGATCACTTAAATCAGTTGTTAAGATACCACCTGTCATATCCCCATTAGTTATATTTGTGAAAATGTTGTCAATTATCGTAGCACTATGAGTTGTAATTCTTGTTGGTTTTGATATTAACGGATAAAGATTTAAACTATACATTGAATTTAGAAACGTGCTGATGTTATTTGAATCCGTTTTATTTCCCAGGTCAATATTAAAGTCTCCACACAAGAAAACTTTTTTATTTAAACTCTTTTCCAGTAGTTGTATGATTTTATCGGTGAATATTTCTATATTTGATCCTGGTGATCGATATACACAACTTATGGAAATGTTTTTAGCATTTTCGTTTAATATTTCTATTGTTATTATTTCCATAAGATTGTCAACAATTATTGACATTTCTTTAATTATTCTACACTTTATTTCATTTTTGACAAATAGAGCTACTCCTCCACCTTTTTTATTGTTTCTGTTTAAATGATATAATTCATATCCTTCGATGTGAACGTTATTTTTGTTTTCATCATTAAGCCATGTCTCTGACAGTGCTATTAATGTAAAAGTTCTGTTTAACTGTTTTAAATAATCTGTTATTTTGGATATATTTGCATTTAAACTTCTACTATTGATGTGAATAATAGAGAGATCTCCATTTGATATATTGATGTCATTAAACTTTTCTTCATTATAGTATTCACAGTCTTTTATAGCAGGATAAAAGTTTGCATCAACCATATCTTCAACATTGTATATTTTAACTTCTGAGTCTTCGTTTGTTGCCGTCATGTTTTAATGTATTTGTTTGTTTGTTCATTTTTGTCAATTTTTGTGTATGAACATGTGATAGTGATTGGTGATTTGTCATTTTTGAGCTCATTTGAATGAGTCTAAGTCTTTCAGATCTTTTATTATTTTAGCTTGAGAATTTTCATGTACTTTGATCCAGATGTTTCCGTTTCTTGTCCAAGTTTTTTTTATTTTTCCATTCTTTTTCAACCACCTTGCTGCATGTGCAATGTTTGCGTTTTTTTTAGTTAGGTGTTCATTCATGAAGACCTCAGTTTTTGCGAGTTTCTTTGACTGCATCATTACCCTGTTTCTTTGATTCCTTCCAATGAATCTCACGACTACTGATGGTTTATTTTTGTTAACTCTATTGGGCAGTGTGTAACAGGTGGAAATGTCATCACGTTTAATGTCAATGTCTTTGCCATTTAAGAAAGTGACTACCTGATTCTCCAGAGACTGCAGTTGTTCTGGTGGTCCGTCTTCAGTCGTGGTAACGTCTGCAGTTACTTCTGAATATGTTCGGCGTTTAACCTCGAGTCCAGAAATGACCATGTTCTCGCCTCTTATGTAATAATAATAATAATAATAATAATAATAATGAATTCAATTTATAACGCACTTTTCATTAATGAAAATCTCAAAGTGCTATTATGTATTGTTCCATGTCCTCACACTTTTGTTCCAATTGAGCTAATCGTTCTTCTCTGATGACCTCCTGAGCTTTCATTTGTTTCATCTCCTCTACCAGTTGATTAAAGTTTTTTTGCTCAGCTCTCAAACTTGCAAGTTCCTCAGTGAGATTGTTTACTGCATTTTTCAATTCCTCCAATAACTCCAGATTTTTATCCACCGATTTTTTACACGCCGACTCCTGTCTCTGCGGCTCCGTTTTCTTTGTTTTCCCAGGACTCATCTCGCCTGCTTCTTCTGGTCTGGATACAGAAATTCACTGTTCCACAGTGATTCACGCTCGCCAATCTGCTCCCGTACACAGCAACTCGTTCGCTGCTCTGCTCCCGTCCACAGCAACTCGCTCGCTGCTCTGCTCATGTCCAACAGTAACCAGCTTGCTTCCCGTCCAACAACAACACGAACGTTGCTCTGCATCCGTTTTCAGCAACTCGCTCGCTGTCCTGCTCCCGTCCAACAGCAACTCACTCGTTGCTCTGCTCATGTACAATCAGCTTGCTGCACTGCTCCCGTCCAGTAGCAATCAGCTTGTTGCTCTGCTCACGTCAAGTAGCAACCAGCTTGTTTCTCTGCTCCCATCCAACAGCAACTCACTCGTTGCTCTGCTCACGTCCAACAACAACCAGCTAGTTGCACTGCTCCCGTCCAACAACAACCAGCTTGTTGCACTGCTCCCATCCAATAACAACCAGCTTAGCGCAGGTCCTGTCCACCAGCAACCAGTTCAGCTCAGTTCTCGTCCATCTGGGGCCTGGATGTAATTTATTGTCCCACAGCAGCACTCCACTGCCTCTCTGGCCTCACCAGTTCACAGACTACAGATTTTCAGCCCGTAGCAACAATCCCCAACTCCGTGGTGTTTTGCCGCATTAGCTTTTATCAGCAGCACATGGCTAGCGTTAGCTTGTAGCCTGTAGCCTCTACTCCCAGCTTTGTTTTGTTCTTTCGCTGCAACAAAGCACCTCCAGCTTTCCGGCCCGCGTTTCTTCGTAACAACCAGCGTATTTTTCCGGTTTATTTGTTCACGAAGCCCGCAGCTACGGTACCCGGTTACGGTGATCCGTCACGGTTTGTTTTGATTAGCCCGGTTTGTAGCTACGCTAGGCTAACTCTCGGCAAAAACTCACGGACACGTTGGCTTGTAGATTCATAATTCATAATTCTGGATCGCATGCTCCAGTCCAATTTCCGCAGCTTTTTCAGCACTCCTCTCTGCACATCCAGCGCACATCCAGCGCAAAAAACTGCGAGTACAAGCTCTCCAAATACTCCTTTTGGAGGTTGTACAGGCAGGAGCCCGACTACAAACGTCCTCTCTGCTCAGCCGCCATCTTAACCTCTTTTTTCAACAAGATAATGCCAGACCACATTCTGCAGCAATCACAACATCATGGCTACGTAGGAGAAGGATCCAGGTAGTGAAATGTCCAGCCTGCAGTCCAGATGTTTCACCTATAGAGAACATTTGGTGCATCATAAAGAGGAAGGTACGACAAAGAAGGCCCAAGACGATTGAACAGTTAGAGGCCTGTATTAGACATGAATGTAGAGCATTCCTATTTCTAAACTTGAGAAACTGGTCTCCTCTGTCCCCA
>JBBPBX010089446.1:0-14299 GCA_038048925.1 Garcialebias charrua
CTTAAATAATGATTTCCCATGTTTTGAAACTTATTCCTATGTTTTAAAACTTATTTCCCATGTTAAAAAAAAGGTGTCCTCATGTTTTAAAAAGTTATTTCCCATGTTTTAAAATGTTTTTTAGATTAAAATCTATTTTCAGATTAAAGTTGTTTTCAGACTAAAACTATTTTCAGATTAAATTTATTTTCAGATTGAAAGTTATTTTCAGATTATTATTAACAGATTTACAAAGAAGACAATTCTCTTCTATTTGTTATTGATTGAAACTTTAGAATTTTATTATTCATTTTTTGTCACGATCGGCGGGGTGTGTGAGGAATGAGTCCAATGGTACAGACAGCAGACTCTCAGAGGCACGAGTAATAATCAAATATACTTTTAATGAGACAAATCAAAAACTGACGTGGCAGTAAACATGAACTTAAGGACTAAACTAAAAACTGTGGCTTTCAAGCTCAAACTAAGACACGTAGCTCAAACTGTGGCTGGATTACAAGAACTCAAAACTGTAGAGACGTACTCACAGACCAAGGAGCTGAACTGAAGCAGATACACGACACACCAGGGGAAAATGGACGAATGACCCGACAACAAACAAGACTGCAGACAGAGTATTTATACACACAGACAAGACAGGAAGTAACGACACACACCTGGGAGCAATTAACAGAACAGGCGAACAGGGAGACAGAAACTCTAGGTTGAAATAATTAATAATAGACTAAATAAGAAGGGAACCTAAACACATGACTACAATAGGTTGAATTAATAATGGACTACAGGTAGTCCCCGACTTACGAGCGCTCTTACTTACGAGGTCCCGGACTTACGAGCATGCATCTCATAAAAAAAAATAATAATATTTTTTTTTTTTTTTTTAATAAATGAATACATGTACAGTACTGGACAGTCACCAAGCACTTAGCCTATCCTAACACAGTTTTTAAAGATGAAGGAATAAGTTGAATTGTCTCCCTTTCACATAAAGGGAGCAAGCTCCCTATGGAGCCTGCAGGGAGGAGGGAGACAATTCAACTGACTCCTTCATCTTTAAAAACTGTGTTAGGATAGGCTAAGTGCTTGGTGACTGTACAGTACTGTACATTTATCTATTTATTAAAAATATACAGTATATACAGTATTTTTATTTTTTTATTGTTTTTTTTATTTATAAATAGATAAATGTACAGTACTGTACAGTCACCAAGCACTTAGCCTATCCTAACACAGTTTTTAAAGATGAGGGAGATGGAGGGAGTGTCTCAGTGGTTTAAGAATCACTGTTTGACTCTGAACTGCAACAAAACATTCTCAATGTGTTTCACTATCCGGCTTAAAGTCTGTAACTTTTCAATTGTGATTGATCAAAAAGAAATCCAAAAAGTGGAAGAGTTTAAATATCTGGGTGTCATTTTAGATTCCCACCTTAACTTTGAGGCTCACATTAAGAAAATGTATAAAACCATTAAGACAAATATAAATTGTTTTCGTTTTATAAGATCTTGTTTATGTGGAAAATCTGCTCAGTTGTACCTTCATGCCATGATTATGTCTCATTTCTCATACTGTGTCACTGTCTGGAGCCACGCAACTCAATCGGCTTTAAAACCTATGAGGATGTTGTACTCACAAGCACTGAAAGTTCTAGACCAAAAACCATTGAAGTGGCACCACTGTAAAATACTTGATAAATATAACCTATTAAGCTTTGACAATTTTTTAAAATTTTCTTGTTTAAAATTAACTTTTAAATGTATTAATGGTCTTGTCCCTGAACTGGTGAGCAGAATGATTTTAAAAGTCAGCAGCTCAGGAGTTGCAACAAGAGGTGCAGTTGATGGAGACTGTAAACCTACAAAATACAAAACATCATTTGGTCAATGCTCCTTCTCATTTAAAGGTCCTCACATCTGGAACAGTTTACCATCAGCAATAAAAACATTAACGGATCTTAGAGTTTTTAATTCACAGGTGAAAAAAATGGTTGAAACAAAACCAACTCTGTGAACACTGAACCCCATGGGGACAGAGGAACAGCTGTGTGTGTGTGAGGGAACTGTTTAATCCATTTAAACATAATTAAATTTTTATTTTATTTTAGCTGTTTTTATAGAAAAGTCCAACCAAGGACTGGGTTTGCAAATTAGCCTGTGGCTAGAAAACCTTTGTGCAAGACAACGGTTGCTTCGTTTTTAACATGTAACATTGTTTATTGTACTGTCCTTGATCAAATAAACTTGAATGAATGAATGAATGAAGGAGTCAGTTGAATTGTCTCCCTCCTCCCTGCAGCCTCCATTCACATAAAGGCAGCTTGCTCCCTTTATGTGAAAGGGAGACAATTCAGCTTACTCCTTCATCTTTAAAAACTGTGTTAGGATAGGCTAAGTGCTTGGTGACTGTCCAGTACTGTACATGTATTCATTTATTAAAAAAAAAAAAAAAAAAAAAAAATTTTTTTTTTTTTTTACTATGTGATCCTACTTACGAATTTTTGACATACGAGCGCCCCCTAGGGACGGAACTCGCTCGTAAGTCGGGGACTACCTGTAATTTAGGAAGGGGACCTACAATACCCATGAAGACTAAACGAGTATAAACATGAAGACTAAATATGAAGACTGACTGAACTAGACGGGGAACTAAAATAGACATGAACTAGTTTGTTCAGACGGGAAACTAAAATAGAACAAACACAAAGACTACACTAGAAGGGAAACCTAAAATAAACATGAAGACTAAACAATAACACAAATAAACATGAAGACAAGACCAACAGGAGCCATCCTTACAGTACCCCCCCACAAGGACACCCCCAGGTGACCCCAAGAAAACCCGCCCAAAAAATCCAAGGCAGGCGAAAGGAGGAGACCGCAAGGAACGGCGGGCACAAAGGAAACACACGGACAGGGAACAAAACACAGGAACAGGGCGCGGGACAAAAAATGAAACGCAAGGCCAAAACCAGAAAAAACAATGAGAGCCACAAAGGATAAAACCAAACTAGCAACCTAACGAAGACCAAATCCTGACCAAACCTAGCACAAACTAGAAACTCAAAACAGAACCAAGCATCGTGGCCAGGTAGTCGACAGCAGCCAAAGGCCCCTCAGGTGGACGACCGGGAGACAGTCCGTCGCGTAGGACCCCATCCGGCGGACGACCGGGGTGCCGTCCAACGTGCAGGACCATTTCAGGCGGGCGACCGTGAGGTCGTTCAACACCAAGGGCAGGAACAACGGCGGCAAGGACGTCGTCGGCCGGGGCACATGGTGAAAGAACGTCATCGAGCGTAGAGACCTCGAGCGTCGAGACCCCGAGCGTCGAGGCGTCAACGGGCGAAGAAACGACGAGAGACGAGACATCAGACACAGAGACGTCAGGCGTGGAGACATCAGGCAAAGAGACATCTGGCGCGGAAGCGTCGTCGGGAACGCCTGGCGAGGAGACGTCATCAGGCAAAGAGACGTCTTCGGGGACGTCGGGCGAAGAGACGTCGTCGGGGACGTCGGGCAAAGAGACGTCGTCGGGAAGGTCGGGCAAAGAAACGTCGTCGGGGACGTCGGGCAAAGAAACGTCATCGGGGACGTCGGGCAAAGAGACGTCGTCTGGCGAAGAGACGTCGTCTGGCGAAGAGACGTCGTCTGGCGAAGAGACGTCGTCTGGCGAAGAGACGTCGTCTGGCGAAGAGACGTCGTCTGGCGAAGAGACGTCGTCTGGCGAAGAGACGTCGTCTGACGTGATGACATCAGGTGTGGAGTCATTGAACGTAGTGACGACCTCGAGTGTAGAGACCCCAAACGTAGTGACGTCATCGATGTAGAGGCCCTCAGTTGATGTTGAGGCATCAGCAATGCGTGAACCCTCTGTGGAGGTCAAGGCGTCGCAGGCAACCGGACCCTCTGGAGACGTAGAGGCGTCGCAGGCAACCGGACCCTCTGGAGACGTAGAGGCGTCGCAGGCGTCGGGACCCTCTGGAGACGTAGAGGCGTCGCAGGCGTCGGGACACTCTGGAGACGTAGAGGCGTCGCAGGCGTCGGGACCCTCTGGAGACGTAGAGGCGTCGCAGGCTTCGGGACCCTCTGAAGACGTAGAGGCGTCGCAGGCGTCGGGACCCTCTGGAGACGTAGAGGCGTGGTCTTCGTCGGTCGAGGCAGGGTCTTCGTCGGTCGAGGCAGGGTCTTCGTCGGTCGAGGCAGGGTCTTCGTCGGTCGAGGCAGGGTCTTCGTCGGTCGAGGCAGGGTCAGAACCAGGAGCCGAAGGACCAGGAGCCGAAGAACCAGGAGCCGAAGAACCAGGAGCCGAAGAACCAGGAGCAGAAGGCAGGGCAGCGTCCTCTGGAGCCGGAGACAGGGCAGCGCCCTCTGGAGCCGGAGATGGCGGGGCAGCGCCCCCTGGAGCCGGAGACGGCGGGGCAGCGCCCCCTGGAGCCGGAGACGGCGGGGCAGCGCCCCCTGGAGCCGGAGACGGCGGGGCAGCGCCCCCTGGAGCCGGAGACGGCGGGGCAGCGCCCCCTGGAGCCGGAGACGGCGGGGCAGCGCCCCCTGGAGCCGGAGACGGCGGGGCAGCGCCCCCTGGAGCCGGAGGCAGAGCCTCAGGGCAACAGAAGATGTGGATGGCACCCTCTGCGGATGCTGTAGGCATGGCACCCTCTGCGGATGCTGTAGGCACGGCACCCTCTGCGGATGCTGTAGGCACGGCACCCTCTGTTGGCACCAATCTGGAGTCATTAGTGTCCGGGCTCACTGTAGTGTCAGTGCTCTCTGTAGCAGCAGCACTACCTGTGGAGACTGGGAAGGACTCAGCAGGATCAACAGACTTAGGAGCGTTGAGAACAATATCTATAGTTTTGAACAGAACTCTGGGGTTGTTACAGTTAGATGAAATGATACCTGAGAGATATTTGTTCTTCTCAGCTTTTACAATCTCTTGATAATGTAACGGGCTCTCCTTGAAAATATCAAAAGAAACATGCAGTTTGTCATTTTTCCACCTGCGCTCTGCTCTTCTGCATTTGCGCCTGGCCGTGCGCATGAAGTCACTCAGCCAAGGCTCGGGAGCAGGTCTGGTGCGCCGGCTCTTCAAAGGAGTGATCATGTCCAGTGTTTGTGAACAAACAGAGTGGAAGCTGGAAACCAGTTCATCAATATTTAAACAGAGTCTTCAGAGTTCTCCTCGCAGAGACCAAGAAAAGTGGAGGAGGGCTGAAGAGGAGGAGTTAAACATGCGTCAGCGCTGAGGAGGAGCACGCACTTGAACTGGACAGTGTGTTGGAATGTCAAAAGTGATCGGTTTATGATCCGAAAACACAGCGTCGCATATCTCCAAATTGGAGACCTCCAGATGGTGGGACAGGACCAAATCCAACGTGTGCCCGAGTTCATGGGTAGAAGCGGACACGGACTGCACAAAATTAAAGAGTCAATAACATTTAAAAAGCATAAAAGCGTCTGGTCAGCTGTTACTGTACTCCATTCCACAAACAGTGATACCAAAGCATAACAACATACTGTACCATTTAGATCAAATGACACAGAATAAGATGTAAATGAGTCCCCGAAGCTCAATGTGATTACCCTGTCTATTAAATAAAGGTTGAAGGAAAAAAAAAAACATGGCTCACACACATAAGGATAATTATTTAATGAAGTATCACACATACATGTTTCACCTGACAGAAGCATAAACAGCATTGAGAATACACAACCTACAGATGTGGAAAGTAACTGTGGTAACGGACCACGAACCTCTACACCTCAAAGACTATTTAACAACAAACAGAAGAAGTGAACACTTCAGTTCTGTGTGACCTCGGAGGTGGGACGGCTGTGGCTGAGTGGTTAGAGCAGTCATCCTCCAACGCGAGAGTTGGGGGTTCGATTCCACCCGCAGTTACATGCTGAGGTGTCCCTGGGCAAGACACTGAACCCCTCATAGCCTCTGATGTGTGTCCCATCAGTGTATGAATGTGCTCTAAAGCACTGATTAGTCTCTTTAGAATTATTTGTTCAATTAGCTTTGTAGCGATCTAGTGCTGTTTGAATGGGTAAATGAGGGCACAGATTGTAGAGTAAAGCACTTTGAGGATCTTGAAATAAGATAGAAAGGTGCTATATAAGTACAGTCCATTTACCATTTTACTTCTGGTGGGTCTTTAAAGGTGCTATGTGTAACTTTCTGTAGAGTGCAGAACTTAGAAAAATTTTCAACAGGCAAAGCATTCTGATCCCTCCCCCTCAGGGCTCTGAGGGGGAGGCCCTACTGAAATTCAAATTCAAGCTCTGTTTTTATTGGCTGATTCAAATTCAAGCTCTGTTTTTATTGGCTGGTTACAAACTTTGTTTTTATTGGCTGGAAAATGGCGGGTCACTTTTTCTTTTTAGAAATGCTTATTTACCACCTGGAGAAGCAAGGGGACAATATTTTTTTTAAGTTTTTATCAGAGATTACCTCTCTAACATCAATCTAGTGACAGAGTGAAGAAATATGTTAAAATTATATTGTTAGAAAAGTTACATATAGCAGCTTTAATAGGTCATGGGACAAATCCTGTACTGGGTTATTGAGTTTGTGGTAACTCACTAGGGGCAAGCAAACTCCACTTGATAGGTGAAGGATATGGTGTCAGGTCATTTTAGCTTCATGTATAAGTAGCCTAATACTACAGTAAAGTTGGAGTTTAACCTCAGCAATTCTGACATAATTACATCCATATTTTGACGTTGTGACGTGATGTAAACATTATTCAGCTTACAGGAAATACATAGTTTTTTTTTTTCTTCTTTCGGCTTTTTTCCCTGCGTTAGGGGTTACTACAGCGAACTGGTCGCACGAAGATTTGGCAGGTTTTTTTTGCGCTGGATGCCCTTCCTGACGCAACCACAGCCTCTGTGTGGAGCAGAGAGCTGATATCTAGGGTTCCCGGGGGAGCAGATGGTGTGGGTTAAGGGCCTTGCTCAAGGGCCCAGAGTGGGGCAGATGAGGGTGGAGACAAGTGTGACCGCTTCACTTATCCCACCCACATCTTTGATGTTGTCGGTACCGGGGCTTGAACCGGCGACCTTCCGATCACAAGCGCACCTTCTTAACCTCTGCGCCACCACTCCCACATATACATATATATATATATATATATATATATATATATATATATATATATATACTATATATATATATATATATATATATATATATATATATATATATATATATATATATATATATATATATATATATATATATATATATATATATAACAATAAGGTCAGTCTCAATAAAACACAACTAGTTCATCTGCACGAGAGATTGTTTATATAACAAAGTAACTAACTTGATTAATACACAATTCACTCAGGAATTACACAAATAACATTTCATGGAGTTTGACCATTTGAAAAAACAAATAATTTGATTGGTTGTGTGGTGCACCTAAAAATGCCACCACAATATTTTGTTTTCTAATAATTGTAAAATATTTCCATGTGCAGTTTATCCTATTTTCTAAAAAAATATATATCTATATACAAGTTATATTTTGTTTGCGGTTCGGCATGTTAGTCTGCCTGCATTTATAGTTCTTTCCTGAGGTGGGGACAGGAGCAGTAATGAGGAGGCGGAACCTTTGTTTGGGGGGCGTTGCTTCCAGGTTGGTTTTGGGATGGATTTCCGGTTAGCCTCAAACTCAATCTGGATGTGAACCACAGCGCTACGGTCGTCATTACTGACTTCTATTTTATCATCCTTCAGATTGTGTGTCATCACTGTTGCAGCAGTCCTGACACTCGGGACCTGTAACAGATGGGTTGGTTCTCTCCACTTATTGCAAAACCACTGAACCAGTATTTTAGAACCAACATCTATAGTCCAAATTATGATCTAAGGTTTAATTAGTTTGTTTTTAAAGTATTCTGAAGAAACTAGGAGCAAATCATGGTTTGGGAACTTGTTGGAAAAGGTCACAGAATATATTTTACAAAATCCAAACAAATTTTAATTGGGTGTTAAGATACCAGTTGCATCTCATGGCCTATAAGTTATTTTAATATTTTCAGTCAGAAAGTTTTCACTTCTGTGTGGACTCTCATGTGTGAGTTTAAATTTGTCTTCTGACTAAATCTTTGATCACAAAGATCACAAGGAAATGGCTTGTCTCCTGTGTGGACTCTCCTGTGGCTGATTAAGTTTCTCTTATCACTAAATCTTTGTCCACAAAGTTCACAAGGAAATGGCTTGTCTCCTGTGTGGACTCTCATGTGTGAGTTTAAATGTGTCTTCTGACTAAATCTTTGTCCACAAAGTTCACAAGGAAATGGCTTGTCTCCTGTGTGGACTCTCATGTGTTTGTTTAAACTGTACTTCCGACTAAAGCTTTGTCTACAAAGTTCACAAGGAAACGGCTTGTCCCCTGTGTGGACTCTCATGTGTGTGTTTAAATCTGTCTTCTGTTTAAATCTTTGGCCACAAAGTTCACAAGGAAACGGCTTGTCTCCTGTGTGGACTCTCCTGTGGCTGATTAAGTTTCTCTTATCACTAAATCTTTGTCCACAAAGTTCACAAGGAAACGGCTTGTCTACTGTGTGGACTCTCATGTGTTTGTTTAAACTGTACTTCCGACTAAAGCTTTGTCTACAAAGTTCACAAGGAAACGGCTTGTCCCCTGTGTGGACTCTCATGTGTGTGTTTAAATTTGTCTTCTGTTTAAATCTTTGGCCACAAAGTTCACAAGGAAACGGCTTGTCTCCTGTGTGGACTCTCATGTGTCTGTTTAAGGTCATCTTATGACTAAAGCTTTGTCCACAAAGTTCACAAGGAAACGGCTTGTCTCCTGTGTGGACTCTCATGTGTGAGTTTAAATGTGTCTTCTGACTAAATCTTTGTCCACAAAGTTCACAAGGAAACGGCTTGTCTCCTGTGTGGACTCTCATGTGTGTGTTTAAACTTTCCTTCTGATTAAATCTTTGGCCACAAAGTTCACAAGGAAACGGCTTGTCTCCTGTGTGGACTCTCATGTGTGTGTTTAAATTTGTCTTCCGATTAAATCTTTGTCCACAATGCTCACAGGGAAACGGCTTGTCTCCTGTGTGGACTCTCATGTGCATGTTTAAACTTGTCTTATGACTAAATCTCTGTCCACAAAGTTCACAAGGAAATGGCTTTTCTCCTGTGTGAGTTTAAATGTGCCTTCCGACTAAAGCTTTGTCCACAAAGTTCACAAGGAAACGGTTTGTCTCCCGTGTGGACTCTCATGTGTGTGTTTAAACTTGCCTTCTGACTAAATCTTTGTCCACAAAGTTCACAAGGAAACGGTTTGTCTCCTGTGTGGACTCTCATGTGTGTGTTCAAATGTGATTTGGAAGTAAATCTTTTACCACAGTCATCACAGCTTAATGATTTTGGTCTTGCCTGGACTTTCCTGCATGGCTCTACATTTTTCTTCTCTCCAACACATTTCTTATTATGCAGACATCTTGAAGACTTCACTCCTGAATGACTTGTCATGTGTCTTTGAAGAGTCTGGTTACTGACATACTGCTTACCACACTCAGAGCAGCTCAAAGATTTGTTGACAGTTTTTACCTCTGATTCAGGAGCCCTGCTCTCCTTCCAGTCTTTCATACTGTCTTCACGTTCTGATTCAGAGTCTGATGAGTTCTTTAGCAGAGAGTCAGGATTGGTCATTTCACCATCCTCTTCATCGTCTTCATTAGGGTCAATCTTTGAAGAGCTGAAAGTGTCGTTGTGAAACTTTAAATCAGGGTTCCTGGTAAGTTTGTTTTTATCCTCCTCACTCTTTAAAGGAACTGCAGTGACAAAAATCCTCATATTGGTCTCCTCCATATTGAGTTGGTCTTCCACCAGACTGGTCCAAGGATCTTCTCTTCCACTCTATGATAAGAGGCTCTGGGTCCTGCTGGTCCACATCAGGCCTTCAGTCTTGAAGAACTTCTTTTAATCAGCACCAAACATAGACAGGAACCACTGAAACACATGGACATTAAGGACAATGTTACATCAACACACACAAGTGCACGTGCACACGCACACACACGCACAATCCTCACAATCCTCATCTTCTATCTGCATATATAATGATAATACCAGCAAATTACTACAAAAGAACAATTTTAAAAGCAGAAAAAAATACATTTTGTTAGTTTGTTCTGAACAAAGGACCATCTGTGATAGTTTATTTTAAATAGAATCATTTTGAATTTATTTATTCATTTTATTCATTCATTTTATAATAAAAATACACAAAACAAAACAATCAACATACAGATAACAAGAAAACAAAAACAAAATATAAAATGAAAGGCGGCAGATGAAGAAAAAAATCTTATCATATCTGCCCTTTATTCTCTGATAAACAATTCAAACAAACAGGTTCCTCTGGGGTCTAAGCCCGCATATTTGCAGGCACGACGCCATGCCTATAAATAGTCTCTTTAAACAACGCACACCGCATGTGAAGTGTTCCATTCAAGTCTGTTGGACAGCAGAGACTCCAAACTTTATAAAAATAATGTTTTTATATTGATTTTGTTTTGTATTTACTTCAAAATACAACCAGAAATATGACAGATAAATGTTACCATATTTCTGGGCGCAAGTTACACGTGTGGAGAGCAATCAGTTGATATTTTATCACCAAAAAGTCAATGAATTCAAAATGAAACTCATATTTCAGATTTACATGAACACACCACATTTGTTCAGCAACCAATCAGAAACGTTTTTCCTCCATGTTGTCTCCTGATCGGAGAAACACAGAAACAGCGTTTGGGGGTGGAAGAAACCCAGCACTGTTTACAGGTCAGTCTTTAGCTGTTTTATTTGTTTTTTTGATGTATTAGTGTGCATTAGTGTGTGTGCAGAGTTTTGTAGTAGGTTTGTGGTGTGTTTGTCAGAATGAAAGGGGGAAAAAAAACAGAGAATTTGTGATGAGATACTTGTATTGACACATAGTGTAAATAGTGGTTAAAAAACGCATGGGAAATTGCCCACTTTATGATGTAAAAATATGTATACCAATTTGTTTTTTACTAAGTTTGTACACAAGTTCTTAAAGTATACCAATTAAGTTTTCATTCTAGGCTGTCAAAATGGTTCGTTAAATATTTTTGTGAATTTCATAGTAAACAAATCAATATTTTACTAACACGGATTTCATTTTTTATGTTATTTTTGCTCCAATGTGATAATGGATTTTGTCAAAATGAAACAAAGACTGTAGAATTAAGGCTGCACGATTAATCGCATTTGCGATTATCTCGCGATATGTTAAAACGCGATTCACTAATCGCACGGGCTGCGATTTGACTGGTCACGCTTTTCTGCATCACACCGGTCTGGCGCGCGCAGCTCTGAGCGAGCAAAACAGAGAGAGCAGGGAGGGGATACCGTGCATTCCAACACTGTTGCTTCAGGCTCGACTGAAGTCATAAAAGTTATAAATTCAGGTAAGTTAGCTCGTGTAAACGTGTATCTGAGCTTAGACGCTGAGACACAGAGACTGCGGCAGATAAACAAAGCGCCAGCTGGTCACGTGACCGGGTCTGTTTTGCAAGCTTCTGCTGAAAAAGCGCATTAATTATCTGATTTAAAAAAAAACAGTTGTGTCGTTAGTGATATGAATTAATACAGAACCAGTAAAAATAATCGCATTTTAAATCGCAATCGCAATTTATAGAAAAAAAATCACAATTAGATTATTTTCCAAAATCGTTCAGCCCTATGTAGAATCATGAAGCTGAGGTTGTGCTGAAAAAGATGATACCAAATAAGGCAAGTTAAATAGTTTTTATGATGAAAATATAAGGGTAAATTCAAAATTATACCAAAACGGACATTTAGACCTCAGACCTGCTAGGGTTAAATACAAAAAAAGAAGAAATGAACAACTCATTAACTTCCCAAATCACATAAATTACTATTTAAAGATCCACTGACGTGATTTTTCTACTATTCATCAAATTGCTCAAAATATATATATTTTATCATTTAAATATGTTAGTTTTTGCAAACAAAATGATAAATCACTTTAATTTTGCTTTAAAAGTGATTTTGAACTTCAAGCTGTGTTTAATCGTGGGAAATCCGTTTACACCCGAACGCACCATCTGTGATGTAATGTCCAGAGTTGAGGCAGAGCTCTGAGCTTGTCACGGTGTGCGCAGCTCCACATGAAGGTCAGTCTGATACAGCATCAGACCTAAATTAGATCCTGTTGTTTCTTGTTCCATCACCCAAACTATTTTCTGCTTCCCAAAATGAAGACAAATAGCTCAAATCTTCACCTAGATTGATAAATTAGTCAAGTTTTAAAATGTCCGCTATTGAAGAGACTGGAGCCCTCTGCCTCTCACTCTGGACATTACGTCACAGATGGTGCGTTCAGGTGTAAACGGATTTCCCATGATTAAACACGGCTTGAAGTTCAAAATCACTTTTAAAGCAAAATTAAAGTGATTTATCATTTTGTTTGCAAAAACTAACATATTTAAATGATAAAATATATATATTTTGAGCAATTTGATGAATAGTAGAAAAATCACGTCAGTGGATCTTTAAACTCACTTCAGATATATTTTTTAACAATTTAACCTTGACCATTCTTTTAAATATTGGCATTGATTTAGCTTCTTTAACATCAGTTTCCAATTCATTCCACAACCCAACGCCCTGAATTATGGTAGACCTTCCCTTCAAACTAGTTCTATACTTAGGCTTCACAAACATGTCTGTGCCCTTAGATTATAACAACTTAATCGTTTAACAAAAAATATTTGGATATTCGAAGGCAGTGTATTTGTGTGTGCTCTATACAGTACATCATTGACAAAATATTATAATCCACCAAATCATAGAACTTCAGCAATTTCATATTATAAAATAATATACTTGATGGATGACGATAATGTTTTCTAGTAATAATTCTATCAACTCTTTTTTGCAAAACAAAAATAGGCTTTGTAATTGATTTACACGCCTTTCCCCAAACACCAATACAATAAATCAAATGTGGAACAATAATTGCATTATACAACAAATACAGTGCCTTTTCATTCAATAGATCCCTAACTCTATAAAATTTGCAATAGATTTAGATATTTTCATCTTAACAGAACATATGTGTTGTTTCCAAGACAATTTGTCATCAATTATGACACCCAAGAATTTCTCCTCATGAACTCTATAAATCTCAGAGCCATCAATTTGAAATGAAACATCAATAGATTTATTTTTATTACTAAATATCATATAAATAGTTTTATCTAAATTCAATGATAGTTTATTAAGTTTAAACCAGAACTGAACTTTATCAAGTTCGGTCATCATTAATTCCATTGTCTGTTCAATACTTTCACCAAAACTAAAAAATGTGGTATCATCAGCAAATGAAATGCATTTAAGGAGACCAGACACCTTTACCAAATCATTTATATACAGAATAAACAACTTAGGTCCCAACACCGATCCTTGAGGAACTCCGCATGTAATAGTGCTGTGATCAGATTTCACATCATCCATCTGAACAAACTGTGACCTTTCCCTCAAGTAACTACATATCCATTGCAGCCCCAATCCTCTAATACCATACCTATGTAACTTATCAAGGAGTATAGTGTGATTGACAGTATCAAATGCTTTTTTAAAATCAACAAACACACCAACACAGTATTGTTTATGATCAACAGCAGTTGTTACTTTTTCAATTAACTCCATGAGAGCCATAGATGTGGAATTCTTAGCTCTAAACCCATATTGACTGTTGGTTAAAATATTGTTTTTCAACAAATTTATCAAATTTAACCTTATTTAACAACAAAATTACAGTTTCAGTGTCATCCTTTACAAATTTTATCACTGAAAATCAACTTGCTCATTATGATGGTTGTTATGTTATGAATTATAATTTTTTATTTTTCTTGTTGCTAAAAATATTTCAACATAAAAACTACATGACTGGTAATAATTCAGGCAAAGTAGGCAAACAAAATCAACAGAATCAATGTGAAAACTGATTTGTAATTCATATTTTATCATTGCTTTACATTTTTCATACACCAAATAAGTTAGCTTATCCAAATCCCCAAAACTACGTAGTACTCAAATGAGCAGATATTCATGATTTTTTTTTCATTCAACCTTTATTTAGTCAGGTTAATCTCATTGAGCCTCGAGGACTCATTTACAAGAGAGACCTGTCTACAAACTAACGCCAAATTTACACTACATGCGTTCCGGCTCCCCGCTCCGCAGGTCGTAGCTGAGCGTTTCAAATCCAGTTTCCACT
>JBBPBX010089448.1:0-14299 GCA_038048925.1 Garcialebias charrua
GTCCACTTAAGTTGTTTACTTGGTGGGGTAGCTTCAGTTTGCTTTGGACTGCTCTGACTGACGAAGCCCTCTGGAGTGAGGGTGAAACGTTTCTACTAAAAAGAAATTGTCCAGATGAACTGATTGAGAATGAGCGGATTTGATACCTGGACTATTGAGAATGAACTTTCTGGTCTTGAACCACTTTGGACATGTCTGCCTGCCTGGGAGGAGTCGACGAGGGACAAGCCCCCAGAAACCATCTTGGCTACAGCAAACTGGTTGGTCCACTTAAGTTGTTTACTTGGTGGGGTAGCTTCAGTTTGCTTTGGACTGCTCTGACTGACGAAGCCCTCTGGAGTGAGGGTGAAACGTTTCTACTAAAAAGAAACTGTCCAGATGAACTGATTGAGAATGAGCGGACTTTTCTTTTTCAGTTTACCCAATATTTCTATGATCTTTATGATGGATAAATAAATAAAGCCATTAAGTGACAGAGACGTTAACTTAGTTTGGTATGTCAAAGACACTACCATTAATTTAAAATAAATCAACTAAATTAACACCATTACACTTGATTGACGTGATTTCACTTTCTTGCAATTTAATACGTCAGCACATTTAAATTGTAACAACAGACATAAATACAGGATGTCATTATACTTAGTCTGTGGCTCTTTAGCTTAAATATAGTTACCAGATAGATTAAGAAAGGGAGAAATTTAAGAGGGAGAGGTTAAGAGGAAGTTATTTATCTTGAGTGTAACCAGAAATGACACTTTTTTTCCGACTTCTGCTAAATTCCAGGTACGTTTGTAAACAGCTCTTTACCTTTTGACGACAGCCCGGTAAGAGAAGACCTTGTAGCTTTTCAGATGTACGGGGTCCTTGTGGGAGCCAGTACATCTGAGCAGGTTATTACGTTTACCTTCCAACGCCTCCTGGTTTCGCGTTGGTCATCAGAAAATGCGTCAGCTCCTTGTTTCTGGCTCAAGATAACATTCCAGAAAGGAATAAACAAAGTTCTGAGCTTGTACACTCGGTTCGAAGTGGACTCATAACAACATGTTATTAGTCCTTAACTGAATGACGTGTCCTTAGCGTGTGACTAAACGTCCCACAGCTTGAAGAGAAGGTTCACATCTCTCCTTCCTCACAGGAACTAACTGTTTTAGGAAAAAACTTAGACCCTTAGTAGAAGATCTGAGATGAGAGAAGTTGTCACTTTCCCATTGGTCCAAAAGAACCAGTCGAGCAGTTCACTTGTTATCACGATTCAAGGTGAAATTCAGAGCAGAGGGAAATTGTTTAGGAAAAGTGTCTTAGTGAGGAGACTTTCAGACGCTAGTAAGAATTTTAGCGGAAACTCAACAAAAACAACTTCTGAGAAAGGCAGTTTGACATATTATCTGAACTTTGACACCTTTTCATTTGTAGAAATGACACAGTGATGTTTCACATTACAGAATAACAGCATAAAAGCACACATCATGAAAATGACAAAATGTTATTCTTTTGATTACATTAGAATAAAATTAAAGAAACCAATAGTCACTTTTGGTGACTATGTTCTCAGATTACAACTAATGGAATAATTTGTAGTAAATGTATTGCTTTACAGAGAGGTCAGTAAAGGTCATCTCTGGAACAGTTCAAAAATACAAAGGTGTATCAGAGCGGGCACGATCATGCCCACTACATCTCTCCCCTTTTGGAAGTCATCGCCAGTCCTTGGGAATGAGGTCCAACACGAAAGGATACCTTGAACTGTCTTTGATCTTGAAGTAATCCAGCAAGTGGAAGAAGAAAAATCAAAAATTATAATCCCATAAAGTTTTGGAACTTCCATACTGTTCGCAGGTAATCCCATTGCAGTAAGCTTTTAATCCTTTGGAAAACAAAGTCTTATAATCCACAGCGGTAATTCCACAGCAGTAATTCCACAACGATAATTCCATATCGATTAGAGTTGTTGATTTTGTCAGCAACAATTGTTTTTATAATCAGCATGTAGAGGGGATCCCTCGATTGACGCAGAGGAGGCGACCCTTGGATGAAGGTTGAAGACCAAGCGTTGGAGCTGCAGGTCCCCACATCGAAGGTTGTTGGCTGGTTGGCTTCCAGTCAGTGCCACTCTGGTTCTATGTGTCATGCAATTATGTGGTTTTTTAGGTGGGCTTATGATTGGGATTTTACATTAGCCTTACCTATATGCACCTGGTATGTAAGCTATCATGGTTTAGATCAGCTACAATTACCAATTAAGGGGTGGATCAATTCTGTAAAATTAGAAATAGGGATCTATACCTATAAAATTTTGGAGGGCTTCTGTAACGAAGGCCTCTAATTCCAAACTATTCCTCCATTCATTACTTAGTTTAGGTTAAACTAAAATAGAAAAATGAAATATAGTTTGATCTAAATGTCTGTTGTCTTTTAGACGAACGACGTAGGATTTGGTATTCCTAATAAATTTTGAAGTCTATGGCGAGACTCATCAAAATGAATAGATAATCTAGAATAGAAACGATCGAATCGGTTCAATTTAGAAATTGTGAGACCAGTGTAGTTTATGGTACCTTGAGTAGCTTTAAACTACATTGACTCTTCAACGATTGAGATTTAACAAAATGAACTGCATGTTGGCATAGTTAAATCCATATCATTCATTAACCAATGTTAATATAAAACCTTTTTGGCTGGGAGTGTTCAGAACCAAACAATATCTCAACTAATGACAACAGTAATGACTAAACAACAAGGAAACAACGTTTCACTGCTTCGACACACTCTTGTCGTCAGATTCCAAAATGAAACACACAAGAAAAACAGGTCTCAACTTTATAACCGAGGTCAATTTAAATCTCGTGGATTTAAACGGTCGTTAAGGTTAGTTTTTTGTTGTGGGTTTTAGGCTTAGTGTTTCTAAGTTCAAATTGGACAATGTGACTTATAGGGTGGAAAATACGGTAGTTTAAACCTGATTAGTTTATTTACTAACTTGTGTTTGGGCGACCTTATTATCCCATGAAGTCGGTGAGTTTGTGAGATCTTTGTCTTTTGTGGAGTCATTGAACGCCTTGTAAGGTTTGATCTGATTTCGATGTACCCATTTAGCAATTGGCTCTTTGCGGCCTTTGCTGATTTTGATTTCGTAGACGACTGAGGACACTTTGTCTGTTATCAGATGAGGTCCAGTCCACCTGGGCATCAGTTTGCGGGCGAGAGTTCCGGTCTCGGACCCTCCTTTCCCGGTTGCTGGGGCGAACGTATAGTACCAGACTCTGTCTCCCACTTGGAGTTCATTGTGAGAGGCCTTCTGGTCATAGTACGCCTTGCGTCCTTCAGCGGATCTTTCCAGGTTTTTCTGGGCGAAAGCAAAAGTGTTTCTGAGGTGTACATTCAAATCTTTCATGTATTGTTGTGTAGTGTAGGCTGTCGCCATGGCGGCGTCGCCTGGTTGGTACAACAGGTGTAGAGGGAGAGTCATTTGTCGACCGGTCATCATCTCGAAGGGAGAGATGCCAGTTGATGTGTGTGGAGTGGCTCTTATGGCCATGAGGACCAGAGGGAGTTTCACATCCCAGTCCTTGTGGTTTGCAGCCACGTATTTCTTCAAAATACTCACCACAGTTCTGTTTGCTCTCTCTACTTGGCCTGAAGCCTGTGGGTGGTAGCCGACATGAAAGTTGGCCTTGACGCCTAGCGTCTTCCACAGTTCTTTCATCACTTCACCTGTGAAGTGTGTACCTTGGTCTGAGTTCACCCTAAGGGGAAGTCCAAACCTTGAAAATATATGATTCATTAACAACATAGCAGTGGTTTGTGCTATGTCGTTAGGAGCTGGTAGGCATTCTACCCATTTGGTAAATGCACAGGTTACCGTGAGAAAATATTTATTTCCTCTAGAGCTCTTAGTGAGTGGTCCAACCCAGTCGATCTGGAGATCAGACCATGGGAATGCAATGCCTCTGCTTTGCAGTGGTGCTCTGTGAAGTGGTCTGGTTGGCTGAAACTGGCCGCAGACCACGCATCCTTCAATGTAATTGTGGGGTTTTTCCTGTTTTGCTACCTACAGATTTCCTGAGGTTGAGGAGTCACAGGCAGCTGTCGGCCATCTCCACTAATCACCACCAGGACTACTTAAGACTGCTGGCTGGCTTCATTCAGTGCTGAAGCATACCTACTTTATGGTACTAGTGCTTCCAGCCTCTTGGTGTTAATCCTTGTAGTTCTTATTCTTACCCTTGTGATTTTTTCTTCGTGACACTACAGACCCTGGTCCATCTGTGCCTAACGTCTTGGACTCCTGGCTGCTCTGTGGACCTCCTGTGCTGAACTTGGAAGTTTGGATATCAAGATACCTCCAGTGAGATCTTCCACCTCCACGCTCCACCCGTGCTTCCCCCTCCCTGTGGATAACATTGCCACTATAAATAAATCATCGTTTGTTTTACCCCTGAATCTGTTTTCTTTCAGTCCGTTCATCTGGGTTGATATTGCTACCTTGACAGAAATGCTTCAGCCAAACAAACAGACCCAGAACGCGACTGGGGGAGAACCTTCTCAGAGGGCTACGGACCCCCAGACTTCACGACTGGACTTATTGGAAACCAGACTGCAACAGATGGCTTCCCAACAACTAACTAACCAATCCAACCTCAGAGAACTTGGAGGTATGATGTTTGATGCTAATCAAAAACTCTCACAACTTCTTTCTGCCCCACGGGCCGCTCAACCTGGGCCTTCTTCTGTTAATGCTACTGTTGGATCAACAACACCTTCAACCGAGCCTGTGTTCAGGCCTTCTGAGTTTTTTAGTGGTAACCCTGATCACTATGCAGGATTCATTCTTCAATGTCGTCTGGCTTTTACTAGAGCCCCTCGTACATATCCCACGGACGCCGCTAAAATAGCTTTTGTGATCAGTCAGTTAAAAGGTGACGCTCTTAGCTGGGCTACAGCGCACTTATCCTCAAATGATATTGACTTACTAACCTTTCCTGAGTTCCTCGAGGACTTCTCGATGATTTTCGACCACCCTTTGCAGCAGGAGGATGCCGTCAAACATCTGTTGAACCTCCGCCAAGGAAGGAAGCCGGTATCGGAGCACGCAATACGCTTCCGCATCATGGCGGCGAAGACTCGCTGGGACGATCTCGCTATCAGAGGTACTTTCTTAAATTCCCTGTCTGACAGAGTCAAGGATCAACTCGCTCTGAGAGACGAACCCAACTCTCTTAATGAACTGATAAACTTGGCGATTAGAGTCGATAATCGCTTCAACGAAAGGGGCAAGGAGAGGGACTACAAGTCCCAGCGCCCATCCACTTCCGGTTTCCGGTCAAACCCGACTTTTCAGAGTAAAGTCGTCTCTAACTTTGAGGAGGAACCGGAGCCTATGCAAATAGGCCGCACAAGGCTGTCACCCGAGGAGAGACAGCGACGTATGAGATCTGGGTGTTGTCTTTATTGTGGCAAGATTGGCCACTACATAGCCCAATGCCCTCTACAGGGAGCCCAACGCCCTCTACAGGGAAACGACCCCTCCCATCAATAAAACAGGGGATATTGGTGGGTAGATCATCTTGTTCTCCTGTCTCACGATTTACTTTACCATCTATTATTGTGAATAATAACATGAAGTTACCTGTTACAGCTCTTGTGGACTCTGGAGCGGAACAAAACCTCATCAGCAGTGACTTGGTGGAACAACTATCCATTCCTACCCATGCTCTTCGAGACCCTTTGACAGTCGCCGGTCTTACTGGACAAGTTTTCGCCAAGATTCACCTGAGAGTCCAGGAACTCCACCTCATCATCTCTGGAAATCACCATGAGCAAGGTGAATTCTTCATTTTTGACTCTCCCACCACTCAATTAATATTGGGTTTTCCTTGGTTGGAGAGGCATAATCCATTATTGGACTGGTCGGAGAGGAGGATAGACAAGTGGAGCTCGTACTGTCTCAAGAACTGTCTTCGCTCTGCTGTACCGAAGACCTCTGTAAATAACCCCCAGTCACAAGCTGTTGACCTAAGCAAAGTACCTCCTGTGTATCATGACTTAAGTGCTGTGTTCAATAAAGAGAAGGCTTTGTCCCTGCCTCCACATCGCCCTTATGATTGTGCTATTAATCTTCTTCCTGGAGCTCCTCTGCCTACCAGTAGATTATACAACATATCAGGGCCTGAGAGAAAGACTATGTCAGATTATATTGGGGAGTCTCTGACGTCTGGTATCATTCGACCGTCCACCTCACCTGTGGGGGCGGGTTTCTTTTTTGTGTCTAAAAAGGATAAGACCTTATGCCCATGCATTGACTATCGTGGGTTAAACCAGATCACCATCAAAAACAAATATCCGCTACCTCTCATTGATTCCATTCATGACCAGTTGCATTCGGCTGCCATATTTACAAAATTAGATTTGCGTAATGCTTACCATCTGGTACGGGTTCGTGAGGGGGATGAGTGGAAGACCGCCTTCAAGACTCCACTCGGTCATTTTGAATACTTAGTAATGCCTTTCGGTCTTACTAATGCTCCTGCGGTGTTCCAGGCAGTGTTAATTTTGACAGCTATTTTTAATTTAGTTTTAGTCTTAGTCATGTGACTAAAACATCATTTAGTTTTAGTCATTACTTAGTCATCAGAATTTTTTTTGTTTTAGTCTAATTTTAGTTGACAAATCAATGAAAACATTTAGTCGACTAAATCTACAGTCAATTAAGTCGACTAAGTTATACATAGTAAAAACTTTTCATCAATTTCATCAATTCTCTGTAGTTACTAAAACAAAACAATGTTTTAACCATAATATTAATCTTAATATGCAATACATACAACAACAAATAAAACTTTTTTCAAACATCTTTATTTGTCTAACCTTCAGTGTTAATTTTGACAGCTATTTTTAATTTAGTTTTAGTCTTAGTCATGTGACTAAAACATCATTTAGTTTTAGTCATTACTTAGTCATCAGAATTTTTTTTGTTTTAGTCTAATTTTAGTTGACAAATCAATGAAAACATTTAGTCGACGAAAATAATTAGTCGACAAAATTAACACTGGTTCCAGGCACTCGTTAACGACGTCCTTAGAGATTTCCTTAATGAGTTTGTTTTCGTTTATTTAGATGATATACTCATTTACTCCCACGACTTGAGCCAACACGAGACTCACGTATGTGCGGTACTGCAGAGACTCCTTGAGAATCAGCTTTATGTAAAGGCAGAGAAGTGCGATTTTCATGTCACCACTGTGTCATTCCTGGGGTTTATTTTCGAGGGTGGTAGTTTTCGCACTGACCCTGAGAAGACCAGGGCTGTGGAAGAATGGCCCACTCCTGCGGATCGCAAACAGCTGCAACGGTTCTTAGGCTTTGCAAACTTTTATAGAAGGTTCATTAAAAATTATAGCCGCATTGCTGCTCCTCTTACTCAACTCACCTCCACGTTAAGAACCTTCTCCTGGACTCCTGAGGCTGAGACGGCTTTTAAGGAACTTAAGCGTCTTTTCTCCACCGCCCCCATCCTTCGTCACCCTGACCCGGAGAGACAATTCATCTTGGAGGTCGACGCGTCGGACACGGGTGTGGGAGCAGTTCTTTCTCAGCGTTCTCAGGAGGATAACAAGGTCCACCCTTGTGCGTTCTTCTCTCGACGTCTTAGCCCTTCGGAGCAGAATTATGATGTGGGGAACAGAGAGTTATTGGCTGTAAAATTGGCACTGGAAGAATGGAGGCACTGGTTGGAGGGTACCAAGACACCTTTTTTGATCTGGACAGATCATAAGAACCTTATTTACATCCAGAACGCCAAGAGGCTGAGTCCAAGACAGGCTCGTTGGTCTTTGTTTTTTGCAAGGTTTAACTTTTTTTTGACCTACAGACCTGGATCTAAGAACATCAAGCCCGATGCCCTGTCAAGACAGTTTTCCATTTCCGACCAGCACAAGACTGAAGACAACATACTGCCCCCCTCCGTTGTGGTTGGCGCACTTACCTGGTCCATTGAAAAAGACATTCAAGAGGCGCAAGGATCTGAACCCGACCCAGGTACCGGTCCTCCTGATAGACGGTTTGTTCCCTCCGCTATCAGATCCAAGGTGCTAGACTGGATCCATTCGAACAAACTGTCATGTCACCCAGGTACTAACCGCATGCTTTCCTTTGTCAAGAGACACTTCTGGTGGCCCACTCTCAACCAAGACGTTAAAGAGTTTGTGGCTGCTTGCCCTACCTGTGCTCGCAACAAGAGTGGGAACCAACCTCCAGCAGGTTTGTTACAGCCTTTGCCCACACCCAGTCGTCCATGGTCCCATGTAGCTCTGGATTTCATCACTGGACTGCCCCCCTCTGAAGGGAACACTGTCATTTTAACAGTTGTTGATAGGTTTTCCAAGACAGCTCATTTTGTACCCCTTGTCAAGCTTCCCTCTGCCTTGGAGACTGCTCACCTCCTGACCCAGCACGTCTTTCGGATTCATGGTATTCCCACAGATCTGGTTTCGGACCGAGGCCCTCAATTCACTTCTCAGGTCTGGCAGGCTTTCTGCAACACCCTGGGGGCCTCTTCTAGTCTGTCATCTGGTTATCATCCCCAATCTAATGGACAAACGGAGCAATGTAACCAGGAGTTGGAGGTTGCCCTACGATGTGTCATTGAGGACAACCCGTCTTCTTGGAGCACACATCTGGTGTGGGTAGAATATGCTCACAATACTCACACATCCTCCGCCACTGGAATGTCTCCCTTCGAAGCCTCTCTGGGTTATGCTCCCCCGCTTTTTCCTAGTCAGGAATCCGAGATCTCTGTCCCTTCTGTTCAGCACCATTTCCGCCGTTGCCGTAGGGTTTGGCGTCAGGCTAAGGCGGCCCTGCTACGTACTGCTGACCAGAACAAGAGACACGCAGACCGCCATCGTTCTGTGGCTCCTGCTTACCACGTGGGTCAGAGGGTCTGGCTCTCTACCCGTGACATCAAGCTCAAGGACACTCCCAGAAAACTTGCCCCTCGTTTTATTGGTCCGTTTCCTGTGGTCAAGATTATTAACCCGTCTGCTGTTCGTCTGAAATTGCCTGCTTCCATGCGCATTCATCCCACCTTCCACGTTTCCCAGGTGAAGCCAGTCTCTGTGAGTCCTTTATGTCCTCCTGCTGTCCTCCCTCCTCCCCCCCGTCTCATTGACAATCACCCTGCCTTCACTGTCCGGTGTATCCTGGACGTTCGGCGCCGGGGACGGGGTTTCCAGTATTTGGTTGACTGGGAGGGCTATGGTCCCGAGGAGAGGTCTTGGATTCCTCGGTCTTTCATTCTGGATCCCAGCCTCATCTCCTCTTTCTTCAGGTCCCATCCTGAGAAGCGCCTTAGGTCGCCAAGGGGCGATTCTTGAGGGGGGGGTACTGTGGGGTTTTTCCTGTTTTGCTGCCTACAGATTTCCTGAGGTTGAGGAGTCACAGCTGTCGGCCATCTCCACTAATCACCACCAGGACTACTTAAGACTGCTGGCTGGCTTCATTCAGTGCTGAAGCATACCTACTTTATGGTACTAGTGCTTCCAGCCTCTTGGTGTTAATCCTTGTAGTTCTTATTCTTACCCTTGTGATTTTTTCTTCGTGACACTACAGACCCTGGTCCATCTGTGCCTAACGTCTTGGACTCCTGGCTGCTCTGTGGACCTCCTGTGCTGAACTTGGAAGTTTGGATATCAAGATACCTCCAGTGAGATCTTCCACCTCCACGCTCCACCCGTGCTTCCCCTTCCCTGTGGATAACATTGCCACTATAAATAAATCATCATTTGTTTTACCCCTGAATCTGTTTTCTTTCAGTCCGTTCATCTGGGTTGATATTGCTACCTTGACAGTAATGTTTTACATCCTTTTTCATTCCAGGCCAATAGGCAATTTGTTTTAATGCCGCCAGCGTGGCTTTATCTCCTTTGTGTCCTGCAGATGGGAGATCATGGGCATGAACTAACATCACCCCCCTTTGGTCATGGGGAACCACGAACATAGGTGAGGACGTTGGTCCATGAGCAAAAGTTAAGATGCCCTTGATTAGTTTTAGCTGTTTGCGCAACTGATAGAGGACTTTAAGGTCTGGATCGGAATCCAGGTTGTCTTTAGACGGAGAGTTTTTGTCTGGATCAGTCAGGTACAGTATCATGGAGTTGATAGCAGGATCCGACTTCTGTAGTTGGATGATGTCTGGGTCAGTCAGTGCAGGTCGTACAGAGACTGCGTTGTCAGCAGGTCTGGCTGCGGCCTGTGCACGTGTGACTGCCATAACCCTGACTGTAGGTTGTATTGACAGAGTCTTGATTAACCAGGAGGGGTCGAAGGACCATAGAGGACCTTCGTCGGCTCCTTCTTTGGCTAAGGAATCTGCAATGTCATTGTAGTGCTTGTCATCGCCTGGGACTCTAGAATGTCCTGGAACTTTCTTCCAGTAGATCTGTAAGTCGTGTGATGTCACCAAGTGATCACACGCTATGAAAAGCTCTTTGTGTTTGACCACTTTTCTGTCGCTTGTTAGGAAACCGTTCTGTTTCCACACAGCGAGGTGACAAGCGAAACTCAAACGAGCATAGTTAGAGTCAGTGCAGATGACTAGCGTCTTGATGGAGCGTTCTACTACCATCTGGAGAGCTATTAGGATTCCTGCAATCTCAGCGTACTGAGAAGTCTGAGAGCCTAATTTGTAGCTGAAAGTTATCTGCTCTTGGTCTTGGAGGAGGACCCCTCCAACACCTGCTCTGCAGATTTTGTCGCGGAGGAATGAAGATCCATCCACGTACAATGTTGTCATATCTTTGCAGATATTGTCATCAAAGAAGTGGTGATTCGGGTCTTCAGTTACTGGGGGTTTTACCTCAACCGGCGGCTGGGTGGCTGGTACATCTTGTGTACACTTTTGGCAGATTGCCAAGTCCGTCCCCAGATGTGACTTCTTGTTTTGACCATAACGTATGTCTAGGTTAAAACTTTGAAGCGCCATGAGCCACGTTGCAACACGTGAGTTTGTTACCACACCATCTCTGATGCGTTCACTGTTAAGAAAAGTCACTGGCTGGTGTTGTGTTTCCACAATTATTTTCTGTCCACCAATGTAGCTGGAGAAATGTTTTACTGCCCACACTGTGGTCAGTAGAGCTTTCTCACAGTCTGAGAATCTCAACTCGGGGCCTGCCATCGTCTTGCTGGCGTAGGCCACCACACGCTTGTCTCTGTCGTGTATTTGGTACAGACCTGCACTTATACAATGAGCTGAGAAGCCCACTTCCAAGTAAAACTCTTTGTTGTAGTCTGGGTAGACTAAACATGGGGCTGACTTGATCCTGTTTATAAGAGCGTCCATTGCCTGCTGCTGTTTGTCAGTCCAGACAAATGGAACGTCTTTCTTTAGGAGTTCAGTCAGTGGCTTTGCAAGGTCTGCATAGTTTTCTATGAACTGGTTCGAGTAGTTACACACGCCAAGAAAACTTTGTAGTTCTTTGAGATTGGTGGGGACTTTGAGATTGTCAAGGCCTTGGGTGCGAGTCAACTGTGGTTGTACTCCGTCTGGACCTACGAGTAGGCCAACGTAGTCCACCTTGGTTCTGCACCACTGGCATTTAGACAGTGATATTTTAGCACCAGCAGTTGTTAGCTGATTCAGAACGTGGTCGATCTCAGCCAAATGTGAGTCCAGTGTTGGCTGCCTCAAAAGGACATCGTCCACGTAAATCAGTGTCCCACGCTCGTGGGCATCTGGACATGCTTTGTTCAAGAAGATGTTGAACTCTGTAGGTGAGTTAGCGTAGCCAAAGGGACACCTGGTAAAGGTGGATTGTCGGCCACCGAAAGTGAAAGCTAGTTTGTATTGGTCCTCGACGCGCACAAGGATGGTCCAAAAACCAGAGTCGACGTCGAGGGTCGAGAAGTACTTACCATTGGTGACCTTAGGCAGTTCCTGTTGGACCTGGGTCATTGGCCACCATGATAAGGGGACTTGTTTGTTTAGCTTTCTGTAATCAATTGTAAGTCTCCACTTTCCATTTGGTTTTAACACTGGCCATAAAGGCGCAGAGTAAGTGCTGTTACAGTATCTGATGAAACCATTCTTTATAAGGTTATCAAGGATTTCCCTGATATGTTGATGTGTTGCCAGAGGAATCTTGTACTGTCTGACAAATGTGGGTGAAGCTTCGGGCGGGGTTGGGATGCTCACTGAGTGGAGCGTGGTCAACCCACAATCCATTGAATCAGTTGAAAATTATTTCTCATATTTTAAGAGAACTTGACGTAGTCTGTCCCTTTCTTCATCAGTTTTCAGGGTGTCGGCTTGGGCGACCACCTGTTCGAACTGAGAAGAAATTGAGAGGGGTTCTTGTTCTTTGGGAAGCTCCGATGAGTCCCTTTTTGTGTCCTTTACCCTGTTTATAGGCAGGACACTACAGGTTTGACAGCTTAGGCTGATGTCTCGGTTTAGACCGACCCCGTAGACTGTGTCTTGGTCAACCTCATTGACCGAGACGAGAGAGCTATGGCCTGTTCAGGCTTTGTGGAAAAGACTTGCCCCATGTATTCATGTGGGATCAGGTATTCTGGGAATCCCCCCAGAAATGTAATGCTCAGTTCAAAATCATGGAAATCAGTGGAGATCAACCATCCTATTTTTGTGTATTTCTTGATCAGTACCGCTTCCGTGCCTGTGTTACACACAGCAACAGATGTGGTTCTGCAGTCGAGGCTCACTTGTCTCGTGGCCTCAATGGACAGTCCTAAGTTGGAAAACTTAGGAGATAGTTGAAAGTATGCCTGTTTTTGGCTAATAGCTTGATTAGCTATGATGTGAACTTCCACCATCTGGTTCATTGCCTGAGGTAGTACTGTGATGGATTGGTTGCAAGCAATTTCGCAGACTTCTGGTATGGTCTATCCAGCTTTGAGATTTTCTGTGCTTAGCACAGGAGAATCCATTTTGTCTGTTTCCAGTGACCACAGTACATTGTTGTCAGTGTCCACTCGGACACCCAATCTTATCAAAATGTCAGAGCCTATGTAGGATGCATGTGGTATGTTCCGGACCACGAAGAACGGGTGGACCAGTTCTCGTTTGTTCCAGTTCATGTTCAGGCAAATGACTCCATTTGCGGTCATTACCCGCTCACTGTTGGGATCGAGATGAAAGCGTAAAGCTTTCTTCGTTAGTTCTAGACCCAAATGTTTTTTAACCAAGGTTTCATAAAGAGCTTGGCTGATTGCTGAATTATCTGTCCAAGGAGACAGTACAGCATCTTCGGTGTGGGATCCCTGGATCTCGACACCTTTTACTACCTGTTGTAGGTAGTGTTCAGTGAGTGCTGATTGTTTCAGCTCGCAGAGAAGGCTTTCTTGTTGGGCCTCTTCTGCCTCACCTGTTCTTGTGGGTTCACTTACCGGGCTCTTGTCCTCGGATGAGGTGTCCCGTGTGTCCTTTGCGGTACCTGCGGTTAGGCAGTCTGTATCACAACTAGGAGGCACTTTTATTGCCAGGAGTTTTCTCACTGTGCTCCACATTTTCTGTTGGCCATAGTCTATAATTGCTTCAAAGCGGTTTATAAAGTCTTGGCCAACCAGAAATGGGAATGAGTCAAGTGTAGACACATGTACCAGGTGGTATAATGTCATTTTGCCAATCTGCATGTGAACCATAGCTGTAGCTGTTAGGGTTGTTCTCGTCTCTGCGAGACCCTGCAGTTCTATATCACTTTTTACAAGGGGTATTTGCCTGTGAACACCGTTAGCGGCGGTCCTTAGCTCCTCGAACAGTTTGGCTGACATAATTGTAATGTCGGCTCCGCCATCCAGGAGTGCTTCATGCGTGAGGACCCTTTCCAGTGTGATTGGCAGTTAAGCTTTCATAGCCTCCCCCTTTGTACAAAGTCACACAGAAACCTTAAAGGTTTCGGCCAACCTTTCTGTTCACGTTGACCTCTGACTGTGTAATCTTTCTTCATCTGAACCGTCAGTGCAGTCGCCAACGTGTCTGAGTTTTCAGTTTGTGGCGGGTCACTGTCATCGATGATTGAGTTTTCCCCCCCTTTGTTTGATGAGGGGCTATTGGAGTCTGTGACAATGATGTCATGGTCACTGTCAACGTCTTGTTGACTGTCATACTCTGGACTGTCAATGTTTTGACTGTCATTACCCTGATTGTCAGCATCCTGACCATCAGTATCTTGTTGACTGTCGTGATTTGCGTACTCTGAATTACTATCAATGATAGTGCTACACATCACTCCAGGTTGGTTTTCCTTGTTTGCATTATTCAAATTTTCCAACAACCAATGTA
>JBBPBX010089450.1:0-14299 GCA_038048925.1 Garcialebias charrua
ATATAAACATTTTGAACAGTCTTTCACAAAGAAAAGAATTACAGGTGACCCCCGATTTACGAACGAGTTAGGGAGATAAGAACGGTTCGCAGCTCGATTCTGCCGTAGCTAGGGGGTGAAAATTATTATTTTTTTTTAAATTATCATGCTAACGGAGCGTGCGCACACATAAGCATGTACAGTAGTGTACTGTAATGTTAAACATTGCTATTCACATTTACAGAATAAATAAAAATATATTTTCTTACTTTGAGATGGTCAAAGCCGACATCTTAGGTTGCCATGCGTTGATTGTTGTCGGGCCGAGCAGCGCGGGGGCCGGCGAGCCACCGCAGCTGCTCCAGACCTGTGTTAGCTCCCGTGTTAGCTTCTGGAGCTAGCCAGGCCGGAGGTGTAGCCAGGCCGGCCGGAGGTGTTCGCGCGGCGGCCTGGCACGATCGGCGATAAATCCGCTGCTGCCTGAGACATCCACAAAGTTCACAGAGACGTTTCCAGCTCGTAATTAATCCATATGAAGCCATCCTGGTCACCAGTCTTCGGCCGGCTGCCGGCAGCTAACCTAAAATGGCGTCCGGTGTTGTACATTAATTTGTGACCGGAGACCCCAGTGACTGAACCTAAAATGGCGTCCGGTGTTCTACATTAATTTGTGACCGTGTAAACTGAAGACCTACTTCCTGCTTGAATGAATGCTGCCCAAGATTGCTCAAAAATGATCAGAAATGATCTTTTTTATCATAATTATTATTTATAAAGCCTTTAAAACAACCACAGCTGCAACAAAGTGATGTACACATGAAATTAAGAACATTTAAACACAAAAAAAAAAAAAAATAATAATTTATTTATTTTTTTAATACAGTAATTTCATATTTTTATTAAATATGATACGTTCGTAGGTCCCGTTGTTCGTAGGTCGATGGAGTCGTAAGTAGGGGGTTTGCTGTATCTTTATTACTTTACATATAAGCCGTTGGTCAGAAATAGGAGGCGATTATTTGTGACACGTTTTTTTTTGTATACATTTATTTAAACTGTAAAAAGACTTAAAAATACTGTAGGCTCTTTAGTTTTTATAATTTTTAAACTAAAAGTAAAGTGGGAAAATACACGGACGGGGCCATTGTATTTACACGCAAACATAAGGTGTAAATTATGATGTGACTATTTATATGTTTATATATATATAAACATATAAATAGTCACATCATAATAAATATATATATATATATATATTTATATATATGTATGTATGTATATTATTACTTTACATATCTAACTATGTGACGTTACATTTTTTCACATTAGTATAAACACATTTTACACTTATATTACTTTACATATAAGCCGTTGGTCAGAAATAGGAAACAGAAACAGGTTAATTAAACACTTATTAGATTTATTAACAACTTATTATTAATAACTTCATTAAACATCGTGATAAAATATAAGCAGAAATGTAGTTTCTCCGTCTGTTTACATCTGTGTTAAAGTGCTTTAGCCCTGGACCTTGGAATCACCCCTCTGTTTTGCTGAAGTGGTTTAGCCCTGGACCTGACAGCCAATGAGAAGAGACGCGAGTGAAGTGAAGTCAGGAAGTGAAGTTACCCAAGAGGGACATAAACAAAAGAATTTGCGCCTAAAAGAAGGACGCAAACAACGCGTTCTTTACACGTTGACACGTTGATAACGCGTCAAATGCGTGTGAAATTTCGACGCGTCAATGACACGTAATTAACGCGTATTTGACGCGTAGTTTACACGTTGTTTACACGTCATTAACGTGTTGATGTAACATGTAATTTTCACGAGAATCTGACCCCGCAGGCTTTCCATAGTGGTGGGTGGGTTTGAACACTCAGCTGACACAGCTGAGTGTTCAGCATGAGGCTGCTTTTATTTTATTTTTTCAGCTAATGCACCTGCAGTGCGAGCTGCTAGTTTAGCATTACGTCAGTGCCGACAGGTGTTTGGAGCATTGGGTAGGCGGGGCGCTCGGTTCTGTTGAGGGGGCGGGGCGCCCCGCCTATATAATGGTAGGGGAAACACTGATGTCTGTTTTTGGAACTTAACAGATTCTTGAAGCCACTTAGAGAGGTCAAGGTCGAGAGCTTCAGATTTTTTGTAAGATATTCCATGAAGCAGGAGCAGAGTAGGAGAAGGCCCTTTTTCCAGGTTCAGTCCTCACTGATGGAACACTGCAGGTGATCATGTCCTGAGAGCGCACGCTGTAGCTGCACTCACGCAAAGACATGTAGGAGGAGATGTATGAGGGCAGCAGACCAAGAAGTGATTTAAAGATGAAAATGTACCAGTGGAAGAGTCTGTGTGAGGTTAATGATGTCCAGTTAACCAGTGAATACAGGGTGCAGTGGTGGGTACGATAATCACAGCCAGTTATGAATCTTAGTGCACCATGATAGACAACATCCAACATCCGCAGGGTGCTTGTAGGAGCATTCATGTAGAGAATGTCACCGTAATCAATGGAGGGAAGGAAAGTCACAGATACAAGGCGTTTCCTAGCATTCAGTGGGGCTTTGAAGCTGAAAGCCAGACATTCAAAAGAAGAAAAGTTCTGAGAAGACAGATGAGACAATTTTAAATTACTGCGATAAATTACCGCCAGACCACCACCGCGGCCAGTGCTGCGGGCTCTCTGCAGATAACTGTATCCAGAGGGACACGCCTCATTCAGAGAACTGAACACCTCTGGTTGGTGCCACGTCTCTGTAAGACACATGAGGTCCAAGTTCTTCTCCAGAATGTGATCATGAATTAAACATGACTTGTTGGAAAGTGACTGCACATTGAAAAGTTCTAATTTAATACCAGTTGGAATAGGAGCTTTTTGAACCGGTTTAAGCAGACTGAAGTCCACTCCACGTTTTCCTCGCCACTTCGTGCGCAGAGGACTACAAAGGCCTACAGACGCAGCGTTCTGATGACGCCATCGAGGTGCGACACGTCTTTCAGCCCAGGCAGCACTAATCGAATCCGAGTTCGCTTGAGAATAAACGGTTTTCCTTCGAGAGCTTCTATGGATGTAACGAGGTCTACGCAGAAGTCCCAGTTGTTTGATGGTGGAAATAGAAAGAGGAATGGAGCAGTTGTTAAGTTCAAACAACTGCGAAGCGGAATACGTCAACATCCACGAGCCGGTGGAGGCTAGCACAGAGCTAGCCGCTAGCAGCAGGCCCACGGCTCCGAAAAAGATATACAAGAAGCAGAGAGATGTAACTCGAACGAGCATTACCTTAAAGGAGTACAGGAGAGAGTCCAGAACAGGAAGGTTGAGAGAGGCAGCAGGTAAGCGAACAATAAGTGCAGCTACGTGGTTCTCGAAGCTAAATTTGTGTTGCAGCTCCTACTAGTAAAATTCCGGTTAGACTAGTAAAGTTTGCTATCTAATGAATCCAGCAAACAAGTCAAATCTTGGCTTCGCCATGGTCTCCCATCCTAAGCAAGCACAATGGCATCAGTGGAAAGGAAAAACTCCCTTTTAGAAGGAAGAAACCTTTAGCAGACCCAGGCTCAGGACAAGCGGTCATCTGCTTTGACCGGCAACTTATAATGTTTGCAGATCCACAACGCAGTCAGAAAAGACAGTTGCTCTAAAACTAACTAACTAAAACACAAAACTTAATCACAGAAAGGTAGAAGGTAGAAATGTCCGCGTCCGTACACACAGGTGCTGTACACAGGCTTACGCCTGTCGCACTCTGCGTTCAAGAAAGGTAGAAAGGTGCAAAGAAAGGTAGAAATGTCCGCGTCCGCCCATACAGGTGCTGGACACAGGCTTGACGCCTGTCGCACTCTGCAATCGAGAAAGGTAGAAATGTCCAACAAGGCTCGGTGAAAAAAACAAACAGCAGAAAGTAATAAAAAAGGCTTCAAAAAGCAAAAAGTACGAGGAGCAGCAGCAGCCAAGGTGTGCCCGCGTCCACTTCCTCCACAGCTGCTCTGTCACAGGTCACTAACAAGTTTAATTTATTATTTGTTATCCCAAAGGTTAAAGTAAATAAATAAAAACAACTAATAAAACGACATGACCGCTAAACATGTTAACTCAGATGGCCGTCATGTTAAAAATTAATGATTTTTAACATTTGACATTTTTACATTTTAAGACAAATGAAAAGACCAGATTATTATAAAGAAGAGGGAATGTTTAAAAAACAAAACAAAAAAACAACTACAGTATAAATGCAGACCTATTTTTTTACTGTGGAAAAAAAATTAAGTACTGTATAGAAATAAAGCAAAAAGTTAAAGTGAGTATTTACAAAATAAATGCTAAGAAAACAGCTAAAATTATTGATGTTTGTATAACAACCAATAAAATTCAAGTTTGTGTTCGTTTTGGTCTAAGCTTGAAAGAGCCACTACAGAGGGACCAAAGAGCCGCATGTGGCTCCAGAGTCGCAGGGTGCAGACCCCTGGGTTAGCCGGACACCTCATGTTACAACAGTTAAGCTAGCTTAGAATTAGCTTCTGACTTAGCTAAAAAACCCGGTCGAGCACACTCTACACCCTCAATACATCATGCCGTTAAAAGCGAAGAATATGAAGAAAACGACATGACAGCTAAACATGTTAACTCAGATGGCCGTCCGATTTTTAAAACAGTTTTAATGTTTGGTTAGCTGGACACCTCGTGTTACAACACTTTAGCTAGCTTAGCATTAGCTTCACGCTTAGCTAAAACCCTCGGTCGAGAACACTCTACACCCTCAATACATCATGCCGTTAAAAGCGAAGAATATGAAGAAAACGACATGACAGCTAAACATGTTAACTCAGATGGCCGTCAGATTTTTCTAACAGTTTTAATGTTTGGTTAACAGGACACTTCGTGTTACAACACTTTAGCTAGCTTAGCATTAGCCTCTCGCAAACGTTGCATTTTTAAAATTTATACCATGATATCCAAACGCAACGTTAAGCACACCATGTATATTGAGAAAAGGGAAAATTAATGCAGTCATAAAAAATATACATGCAAAAACTTACGGTACTTTGTCACGATGTAGCTTCAGACTTGATGAAACTGCTGCTGCTCTTCTCCCGCTCTTGAACAAACACGTCACAGATGCATTGAATTCTGGGAGTGTCACAGACGCATTGAATTCTGGGAGTGACTCTGTCAGGTGTTGAATTTAAAGTGAACACCTGACAGAGTTGCTTAAATTTAAATCCTCAGAATAACAACTCTTTTGGGAAACTAACACTCATATTCGGCTGTCATCAGCCAACTGGTTCATCCACTGTGAGAGGGTGCTATTTATAAGACTGAGCTGAATACAGCTTCTCAGACTGAGGAAGTCTTTCGGACGAAAGACGAAACGTTTCTACAATTTTTTTGTTTTGTTTTTTGAATGTCCGGAGGACCAGATTTAGCTTTTTTCGATTTTTCTACCTGGATTATTGAGCATGCATCAGGGTAACACTCATATTGTTAAACTTGACCAAAGAAATGCTGAATTGACAACAGATTTTTAACAGACAACACCAGCACTGTAAATCTAACACTTTTGATTTTGCTGTGTATCAACTTACACAAGATAACATTGCACAGCCTTTGTATCAGCCCCCGCAGGTTAATGCTGCACAGCTTGTGTATCAGCACACACAAGTCATCACTGCACCTCCTATGCACCAGCCCCCACAGATTATTACTACGCAGCCCATCTTGCAGCCGCCAGGTTATCAGCCAGGTCCATCTCCACAACCTGTTCTCCAGCTTCAGCCTCCTGCAGTACAGACAGTCTACCAGCCAGTGCCTATCATGGTAGGGCCAGCTCCCCATGGACACAGTTCTTTCCTGCCACAGTACACCATGCCACAGTCTACATACAGTTTCCAGCCGCCGAAGCAGCCTGTACCTGAACTGCCCAAGCTGGTTCGTGATAGTGAGAGAGAATTTACTGACCTTAAGATGACACTAGACCACCTTCTTGGCCCCCATACAGAGCTGTCGGAGCACTACAAATACTGTGTACTTATGGAGCATCTAGTCCTGGATGAGGCCAAACTGATTGCTTAGTCTTGCAGACATTATACCCAACCTTACACAGCTGCTATGGAGGCTCTACAGAGGCAATATGGACAACCACATCAGCTAGCACAGAGTGAAATTGCTACTATCCTAAATGCCCCTGATGTAAGATCTGGGGACACAAAAGGCTTCCAGAGCTTTGCCCTCAGTGTTGACCTGCTAGTAGGAATGCTCACTTCATTAGAGGGACCAAATGGTACAGAAACAATGTCAACTGGTCACGTCGACAGACTGTTGAGTAAGCTTCCCAGGTACCTGAGAGACAGTTTTGTAGAGCACCTCCAGACACAAGGTCGTTTCAACACAAGTCAACTCAACCCCTACAACCTCAGAGACCTTGCCAGCTGGCTCAAAGTAAAGGCAGAAGCTCAAAGACTCTCTGCAAAAATGGCACAGCGCCACCGCCCTGAAGAGCCACCTGCCTCCAGGAGAGAAAGACACGCTCCAGCTCCAAAGCCTCGAGCACAATCTGTTTCTGTCTATCACGGCTCTGATGAACCCAAAGCTGATAACAGTTTTCCTGCAGAGGCAGCCCACTCTGATCCAGGTCACAAAGATTTAAGAAGCTATGTCTCTTCTGTAAGAGCACAGAGCACTATCTATCCCAGTGCTCTGCTATTGGACAGCATTCACCAGAAGAAGTCAGGAGATGGCTTGAACGTGGTAAGCGCTGTCATAATTGTGGGAGGACCAGCCACCAACCTGAAGCCTGCACTTTAAAGAAACCATGCAGTGAGTGTCAGGAGATTCATCTGAGAGTTCTACATGATGTTGCCAAGTCAGACTCGCGTGTCTACCTCATCACACCACGCGACCAAGTCACGTTCGGCACCTCTAAGCGAGGAGGAAAAGTGTATCTCAAGGTGGTGCCCATCCTAATAACTCACGGCCGGAGGTCACTGAAGACCTATGCCATCTTGGATGATGGGGCTGAAAGGACAATAATCCTACCAGCAGCTGCCCAACGTCTAGGCCTTAAAGGTAAAGCAGAGACCCTCACTCTACGCACCATTCACCAAGACGTGGCCCATCTGGCTGGTGAGTCTGTTTCTTTCCATGTTGCCCCACTAGGGCACTCTAAGGAGCGCCACCACATTAAAAATGCCTATACAGCAGGCCAGCTAGCTTTAGCAGAACAATCATACCCTACAACTGCATTACAGAGACGTTACCGCCATCTACAGGGTCTTCCAATCCCTGACTTCAATGAAGTGCAGCCGTTGCTATTAATTGGTGCTGACTGCACACACTTGATCACAGCAAAAGAGCCAATGAGATTCGGTCCAAAGGGCAACCCGACAGCAATCCATACAAGCCTTGGTTGGGCACTTCAGGGTCCAGACAGTATGGATTCTACTGCCGCTTCCTGTTATCTTACGTCCTTCACCCCAGCACCAGATGACCTCTACCAACATGTTGAACGTCTCTGGCAGCTTCATGTCCTCCCTTTTCGAAACGAGAAGCTAGCAGTCCGCTCCCGGCTGGACCAAGAAGCTATCAACATCCTCAAAACACGTACAGAGGGAGTCAAAGTGGGAGATACACTCCGCTACGTCACACCACTACTTCACATTAAAGATGCACCACCACTCAAGTCCACACCTGAAGCAGTCATGCCCCCGCTTTGTAGCACAGAGAGGCGACTACAGAAATACGCCATCCTAGCTAATCAATACAAGGCAGAGATCCAGAAGCTCATCAGTGGAAGATGTGTTGTCAAGCTCAGTGAAGATGAGGTAAAATAATCCAACAAGTCATGGTTTATACCTCACCACCTCGTTCACCATAACGGCAAGGCCCATCTTGTATGGGACTGCTCCTTTGTTCACAATGGCCTTTCACTTAATGAACAGCTCCTTGCAGGCCCAACCCTTGGTCCACCGCTCATCGGTGTTCTACGGCGTTTTCGCCAGTATGCAGTGGCCATCAGTGGGGATATCCGAGCGATGTTCCATCAGGTTCGTCTTCTGCCTGATGACCAGCCACTACAGAGATTCGTCTGGAGAAATCTGCAACGGCAACAGCAACCTGAGGTCTATCAGTGGTGTGTCCTTCCATTTGGGACAACCAGCAGCCCTTGCTATGCTACATTTGCTCTTCAAAAACATGTTAAAGACCACGTTGAAGGTAATGTAGACATTCTGCATTCCATTGAACAGTGCTTTTATGTGGACAATTGCCTGCAGAGCCTCTCAACACCTGAGGCAGCAAAGGTTCTCATCGACAAGCTTAGGTAGTTCCTCGCTTTAGGTGGGTTTGAGATTCGCAATGGGCAAGCAGCATTCCAGATGTCATTACCTATCTGCCTCTTACTGCCTGCTTTGAGAGTGCAAAGCAATGGCTAGCAGAAAAAAGCCCTGATCCACTAGGCATACGGTGGCATTGTCCAACTGACCAACTTGGCTTCCAAGTCAAGCCTTCAGAGAGCCAAACACTCACCATGCGCTATGTGTACAAGGTGCTTGCCAGGCAATATGACCCACTTGGGATCATCATCCCATACACGACGAGAGCCAAAGTCGTTGTGCAAAAGTTGTGGGCAAAGAAGAGGAACTGGGATGACCCTAAACTCCCTCCAGATATCATTGAGGCATGGTCAAGCTGGGAGAGAGAACTTGGCAAGAGTATCAATTCCCAGAACATATGCTCCACTGGAAGCTGCTACAGAGGGTACAGAGTACATCCTTCATGTCTTCTGTGATGCCTCAGAACAGGCATATGGTTCTGTTGCCTATCTCGCCACAGTCAACAATGTAGTACACATCTTTCATCATGGCTAGGTCGAGAGTAGCCCCAAAGCGCCAACAATCAATGCCATGTCTGAAAATCTGTGCAACGCTAACAGGAGCGCAGCTGTCCTCCCTCATCCACCGAGAGCTTACTCTTAATATCAGACAGACTTACCTTTGGACTGACTCCACCACAGTCTTGACCTGGCTGACATCTGAATCTTGCAGGTTCAAGGTTTTTGTTGGGACCAGAGTCTCAGAGATACAGGAGCTGACCGCCTCATCCACGTGGCGGTATGTGGACACTACCAACAACCCTGCTGATGACTTAACAAGAGGTAAAACTCTGGCTGAGCTTGCCATGCCAAATCGATGGATCCAAGGTCCAACCTTCCTCTGCATGCCATCGCACCAATGGCCTTCAACTCCAGACTACACTAATGCACCAGATCTCTCTGAGCTCAAACAGACCATATTCTGTGGCCTTATGCAAATACATCCCCCAGATCCACTGCCTGATGTCTCACAGTTCAACAGCTGGATAGACCTGGTAGAAGCAACACACCAGTTGCTTCATGGGGCGGCTGCCAACCTGTCTGCACCTACTCTCGGTCTGCCTCAGAGTGAAGTACACCTGTTGAAATCCAGCCAGGCAGAAAGTTTTCCTGAAGAAGTCAAGTGCCTAAAGGCTGGTAAGTCTGTGTCCCCTAGCAGCAAGCTGATCTCACTCGCTCCAGAGATGGACTCAGAGTCTGGCCTTATCCGAGTTGGAGGCCGACTTAGACATATGGATTCTGGCCCAACTGACATCCACCCAGTTGTGCTCAACTCCAGCCATGCAGTCACCAGACTCCTGATCAAAGACATTGATGCTCGTTTGCTCCACCCGGGTCCCGACAAAGTCTTCGCAGAGCTCAGGCAGCAATATTGGATTCTACGGGGGAGATGAGCAGTAAAGAAATATCAACAAACCTGTTCTGAGTGCACCAAATGGAGAGGGAAGCCTACAGTACCTATGATGGCAGACCTACCTCCAGCGCGTCTGAGATTCTTGAAGCCCCCATTCTACTCCACAGGAGTGGACTGCTTTGGTCCTTATATCTTCAAAATCGGATGCCGAGTGGAGAAGCGATGGGGAGTGATCTTCAAGTGCCTCACAACATTTAGACCTGCTGGCAGGTCTCGATGCAGATTCCTTCCACTTGGTGCTGAGAAGGTTCATAGCACAAAGAGGAACTCCTGCTGAGATGCTCTCAGACCAAGGGACTAATTTCAGAGGGGCCGAGAGAGAGCTAAATGAGGCATTTGCAACTATGGTTCCAGAGCTGCAAGAGAAGCTTGCCAAACCCCAGATTAAGTTCCAGTTCAACCCACCAGCAGCACCTCACTATGATGGGGCATGGGAGCGAGAGATACAGTCTGTCAAGAAAGCTCTTCAGGTGGTTGCCGGCACATAGTCCCTCCACGAAGATGTCCTTTTCACACTTCTGATCGAGGTTGAGGGCATTCTCAACGCCAAGCCCTTAGGCTATGTTTCATCAGACATAGCTGATCCTGATCCAGTGACGCCGTTGTTGATGGGGCGGCGGGACACCTCCTTACCCCAATTGTCTTATGCTCCTGACACCATCACAAGAAGACGCTGGCGCCACTGTCAGATGATGGTGGACCACTTCTGGGTGCAGTTCCTACGGCATTACCTTCCGTCCTTGGAAGTTTGGCAGAAGTGGAGACGGCCTACTGATGACCTCACGCAAAGCACAATCGTCATGATCGTTGATCCCCAGCTTCCGAGAGCACAGTGGCCCATCGGGGAGGTTGTCAAGGTGATCGAGAGTGCAGACGGTCGGATCCGGTCAGCCGAGGTTCGGATTGGAGAGAAGACCTACCTGCGGCCGGTATCACGTATGGTCCAGCTGCCGGCCATTCCACCTGATGATGGACCAAATACAGGGACTCCAATTTCATCTTAGGGAATTTCATAGACTTTACATAATAGCTAGGCAATTCTGGGAGCGGCCGTTATAAATTCCCTAGTATTTCTGCATTGTTTTTATTCAGGCATCTTGTTAGACAGCTAATTAGTATTTTTACATCAGGCATCTTGTTAGACAGCTAAGAGGTCCTTGGGGATGTATAAAGCTGAGCAAGGCCGTTCGTGTTCTTTTTATCGTTGATACCTGTCTGCGTTTGTGACAAAGGTGAGTTTAATGAACCGTTAATGAGCGCTAATTTCTTCTTTTCATATGAAAATGAGGTGGCGGTTTTGGCGCAAATATGAGACAGCCCAAGAAGTGTTTATTTCATGTTCAAGGTTCTGCCTTATTGTAATATTAAGGGTAAGCTAAGCTACATGTTAGCATGTTCTTATTTAGCCTTTTTATTTTATTTCAGATACCAGACAGACAGAAAAAGGACAGTTAATATAGTTATGAAGAATAGACAGCTCATAAATGGGAACTCCATGCTGTAAACAAACTGGATATTTAATTAAACTCCAAAGGAAAACGATCTCGCTGTGTCCGGCCTCGCTCTCTGATCGGAGTGTCTGTGTGGATGAAGTGTCCCAGCTAATCTCCTCAAAAATATCATACAGTCCTAACTCCTGTTTTATGCAAATTTTAGGTTTTTCAGCTAATTCCACATAATTTTAGCTCATTTCAGTTCTTTCCACTTTCTTCAGGTAGGTTAAGCTTCTTTCTGCCTTTTCAGCTACTTTTACAGATTTTTTTGTTGCTAATTTCAGCTTTTTTAGCTAATTTCCTAACTTTGTGCTCATTGCTGCTTATTTAAACTTAAGTCAGTTAATTTTTTTCTGTTTCTTTCTGCTAATTTGGTGGAGTGGTGAGGCAGAGGTTGGAGACGGTGGGCCTGTGATCGGAAGATCGCCGGTTCAAGCCCCAGTACCGACAACATTAGCACGTTGAAATTTTCATTAATGAAAAGTGCGTTATAAATTGAATTCATTATTATTATTATTACATCAAAAGATGTGGGTGGAAAAAGGTGAAACACCCACACCTGCCTCCACCCTTATTGGCTTCACTCTGGGCCCCTGAGCAAGGCCCTTAACCCCCACCATCTGCTCCCTAACAGGTCTCTCTTGAAAATGAGTTCTCGTGGCTCAATGAGACTTCCTGTATAAAGGTAAATGCAAAAAAAATGTTTTGGCTTGTTCTTTCATTTCAGCATGTTTTTAGCTAATTTCAGCTGTTTTTCAGCTAGTTCTTCTGCAATAATACTGCGTTGTCACAGGAAATGCATTTCTCCAGTTAGATGAGGATTATAAACACTATTTTTGATTAAACTTCAAAATAACAAGAAAAAGCCATAAGTCTTTCACAATAAGAGTCTGAAACGGGTACGCTGACTGATTACCTCAAACTGGTTGGCATTAAATGCTTTTTTGATAATTGCCATTTTATCCAGTGAAGGTGCACCCGTAACCACAAAAATTGAACAAATTCAGGAGCAAAACGAGGGTTCATTTTCTTTGAGCAAAACTTGAAAAACTATTTTAACTTTTCTATTTTTTATCTCAAAACAGAAACGAACAAACAATCTCCCTCTTTGTTGTTTTTTCTTGTGGCCTTGATCCCATTTGCTTAAAGGTATTGTGACATGATGTTGGAAATTTGCATATTTGTCAGAACATATATATCTTATATCATTCAGCTCTGTTCGTTTTTTCAAAATAAATTATAAATATATTAAAATTTCATTCCAAGTTATGGTAATTTTTTCTCTGGGACACGCCCCTAAAGATCTGCGCATTTCCGCAATACGTCATCAGTGACGTGACAACGGGCAGAAGGCAAAGCCTTGCCCGTTTGTCTGGTGTTTTTAAACTGCTTGCCATACACATTCTTTCCTGAAGGATCGCCTCTTTTATTTGTGTAACTTGAAAAATGCCGTCACGTTGTAGCGCATTTGGGTGTTCAAATATCAGCAGTGAACAAGTGAGCCTTCACAAATTTACAAAAGATGAGAAACTTCGACAAGAATGGACCAGACAAGGACCGGTGGGTTCCTACTAAGGAGTCGTATGTCTGCAGCGACCATTTCACTGCCGATTGTTTTCAGCACCTGGTATAAAAGAATCTTTAGGATTACCAGTAAGATTAAGAAGACTTTTGAAACCGGATGCTATTCCTACTATTTTTAAAGGTAAATCTACAGAAGAAAGTGCCACAGGAGCTACCACGTCAAAACAATGCAGGGAAGCACTACCATCGGAAGACTGTCCAGGAGATGAGTAAGTCTTTGTGTAAACATAATCGGAGGTGTGTAGTGTTTTAGATTATAAACTTTTACGTGAGTTCATGTTTTACTTTATACACTTTGAGTGTATAAAGCCAATTATCACGACAGATTCTTTATGTTCGCTGCTAACAAGCTAGCAGAATCAGTAGCACACACACTTTTCTAATAATGTCTTTTTAAATTATGTCTGCGCGATCAAGTAACATCAGTAAGATTTTTTATTCGGGGAGGGTTTATTAATGAGAGTTTTGCATGATTTACTGTCTTAAAATGATAGATCTCAGACGCGACCGGGACTAAGCCGAGATAGCGGTAGGACTGGAAAGCACCTTGCATGGTAGTCTGCCGCCACCGGTTTATGAATGTGTGTAGCATTCAATATATGTAGAGCACTTTGAGATTTTCAGTAATGAAAAGTGCGTTATAAATTGAATTAATTATTATTATTATTATTATAGCTGCTAACACACTAGCCGAGATACAGGCCACGTTGCTATTTATGTATTTTTAAATTATGTCTGCGCGATCAGGTGACATCTGTAATCTCTTTTTATTCGGGGAGGGTTTATTAATGAGAGTTTTGGATGATTTACTGTCTTAAAATGATAGATCTCAGACGCGACCGGGACTAAGCCGAGATAGCTGCTAACAAACATTAGCCGAGATACCGGAGCAAACACTTTGCTATTTATGTATTTTTAAATTATGTCTGCGCGATCAGGTAACATCTGTAATTTCTTTTTATTCGGGGAGGGTTTATTAATGAGTTTTTGATGATTTACTGTCTAGATCTCAGACGCGACCGGGACTAAGCAGAGATAGCTGCTAACACACTAGCCGAGATACAGGCCACGTTGCTATTTATGTATTTTTAAATTATGTCTGCGCGATCAGGTAACATCTGTAATTTCTTTTTATTCGGGGAGGGTTTATTAATGAGAGTTTTGGATGATTTACTGTCTTAAAATGATAGATCTCAGACGCGACCGGGACTAAGCCGAGATAGCTGCTAACAAACATTAGCCGAGATACCGGAGCAAACACTTTGCTATTTATGTATTTTTAAATTATGTCTGCGCGATCAGGTAACATCTGTAATTTCTTTTTATTCGGGGAGGGTTTATTAATGAGAGTTTTGGATGATTTACTGTCTATATATCTCAGACGCGACCGGGACTAAGCCGAGATAGCTGCTAACACACTAGCCGAGATACAGGCCACGTTGCTATTTATGTATTTTTAAATTATG
>JBBPBX010089451.1:0-14298 GCA_038048925.1 Garcialebias charrua
ACCATCGTACAGCTCCAACCACTTCATCAAGTTTGCGGACGACACAACAGTGGTAGGTCTCATCAGCAACAACGATGAGACGGACTACAGGAACGAGGTGAGCCGCTTGGCCTTGTGGTGCGGACACAACAATCTCACTCTCAACGTGGAGAAGACAAAGGAGATTGTCGTGGACTTCAGGAAGAGGGATGCACAACATGCCCCTCTGACCATCAACAGCACCGCAGTGGAGAGAGTGGACAGCACCAAGTTCCTGGGAGTGCACGTCTCGAAGGACCTGTCCTGGAGCAGGAACACTGCAGCACTGGCCAAGAAGGCTCACCAGCGCCTCTACTTTCTCCGCAAGCTGAAAAGGGCTGGAGCTTCAACCCCCATCATGTGCACCTTCTACAGGGGTGCCATAGAAAGTGTCCTGACCAGCTGCATCACGGTGTGGTTTGGTGCATGTACTGCATCATGCCGCAAGAGCCTCCAGCGCATTGTGAGAGCAGCTGAGAAGATCGTCGGCACCTCCTTGCCCTCACTGCAGGACTTACACAGCAAACGCCTCACTCGGAAAGCCCTCTGCATGGCAGGTGATCCCACACACCCACTACACAGCCGCTTTAGACTGCTGCCATCAGGGAGGAGACTGAGGAGTCTCCAGGCTCGTACCAGCAGACTGAGAGACAGCTCTGTTCATCAGGCAGTCAGAATGCTAAACACTCTGCCTGCTCTGCCTCCCCTCCCATTTGAACTGCCTTAACACAAACTTTCTCACACATTACGAGATCAAGATGGCGGCTGGGTGGAGAAAACGTACTTAGTCGAGCTCCTGCCAGTACTACCTCCAAAAGGAGTATTTGGAGAGCTTGTACTCGTAGTTTTTTGCGCTGGATGTGCAGAGAGGAGCGCTGAAAAGCTGCGGATATTGGACTGGAACATGCGATCCAGAATTATGAATCTACAGGCCAACGTGTCCGTGAGTTTTTGCCGAGAGTTAGCCTAGCGTAGCTACAAACCGGGCTAATCAAAGCAACCGAGCTGGGTCACCGAAACCGGGTGCCGTAGCTGCGGGCTTCGTGAACAAATAAACCGGAAAAATACGCTGGTTGTTACGAAGAAACACGCTGGCCGGCACGCTGGAGGTGCTTTGTTGCAGCGAAAGAATAAAACAAAGCTGAGAGTGGTGGCTACAGGCTACAAGCTAACGCTAGCCATGTGCTGCTGATAAAAAGCTAATGCGGCAAAACACCACGGAGTTGGGGATTATTGCTACTGGCTGATGATCTGAAGTCTGTGATCTGATCTGCAGTCTGTAAGCTGGTGAGGCCAGAGAGGCATTGGAGTGCTACTATGGGACAATAAATTACATCCAGGCCCCAGATGGACGAGAGCTGAGCTGAACTGGTTGCTGGTGGACGCTAGTGGTGGTGGTGGACGCTAAGCTGTTTGCTGTGGACGTGAGCAGAGCAGCAAGCTGGTTGCTGTTAGACGTGTGCAAAGCAACGAGCGAGTTGCTGTTGGATGGGAGCAGAGCAGCGAACGAGTTGCTGTGAACGGAAGCAGAGCAACGAGTGAATTGCTGTTGGACGGGAACAGAGCAACGAGTGAGTTGCTGTTGGACGGGAACAGAGCAACGAGTGAGTTGCTGTTGGACGGGAGCAGTGCAGCAAGCTGGTTGCTGTTGGACGTGAGCAGTTAGACGTGAGCAGAGCAACGAGCGACGTGAGCAGAGCAACGAGCGAGTTGCTGTTGGACGGGAGCAGTGCAGCAAGCTGGTTGCTGTTGGACGTAAGCAGAGCAACGAGCGAGCTGCTGTTGGACGGGAGCAGAGCAACGAGCGAGTTGCTGTTGGACGGGAGCAGAACAGCGAGCGAGTTGTTGTGGACGGGAGCAGAGCAACGTGCGAGTTGCTGTGGACGGGAGCAGAGCAGCGAGCGAGTTGCTGTGGACGGACGGGAGCAGAGCAGTGAGCGAGTTGCTGTGGACGTGAGCAGAACAGCAAGCTGGTTACTGTTGGACATGAGCAGAGCAGCGAGCGAGTTGCTGTGGACGGGAGCAGAGCAGCGAGCGAGTTGCTGTGGACGGGAGCAGATCGGTGAGCGAGTTGCTGTGGAACAGTGAATTTCTGTATCCAGACTAGAAGAAGCAGGCGAGATGAGTCCTGCAAGAAAAAAGAAACCGGAGTCGCCGAAACAGGAGTCGGTGAGTCAAAACTCGGTGGATAAAAATTTGGAGTTAATGGAGGAACTGAAAAAAGCAATAGACTTTCTCACTGGTGAACTTGCAAGTTTGAGAGCTGAGCAAAAAAACATTACTCAACTAGTAGAGAAGATGAATCAAATGAAAGCTCAGGAGATCATCAGAGAGGAACGATTAGCTCAATTGGAACAAAAGTGTGATGACATGGAACAATACATAAGAGGCGAGAATCTGGTAATTTCTGGACTCGAGCTTAAACGCCGGTCATTGGTAGATGTAGTTAGAGGCGATACCACGACTGAAGAAGGACCACCAGAACAACTGCAGTCTCTGGAGGATCAGGTAGTCACTTTCTTAAATAGCAAAGACATTAACATTAAACATGAAGACATTTCCACCTGTTACACACTGCCCAACAAAGCTAACAAACTTAAACCATCAGTAGTCGTCAGATTCATTGGAAGGAAACAAAGAAACAGGGTAATGATGCAGTCAAAGAAACTCACAAAAACTGATGTCTACATGAATGAACACCTAACTAAAAAAAAACGCAAACATTGCACATAAAGCAAGGTTGTTGAAAAAGGAAGAAAAAATAAAAAAAACTTGGACAAGAAACGGAAACATATGGATCAAAGTACATGAAAATTCTCAAGCTAAAATAATAAAAGAAATGAAAGACTTAGACACATTTAAATGAGCTCAAAAATGACAAATCACCAATCACTATCACATGTTCATACACAAAAATTGACAAAAATGAACAAACAAACAAATACATTAAAACATGACAACAACAAACGAAGACTCAGAATTTAAAATATACAATGATGAAGATATGGTCGATGCAAACTTTTATCCTGCTATAAAAGACTGCGAATACTATAATGAAGAAAAGTTTAATGACATCAATATAACAAATGGAGATCTCTCTATTATTCACATCAATAGTAGAAGTATAAATGCAAATATATCCAAAATAACAGATTATTTAAAACAGTTAAACAGAACTTTTACATTAATAGCACTGTCAGAGACATGGCTTAATGATGAAAACAAAAATAACGTTCACATCGAAGGATATGAATTATATCATTTAAACAGAAACAATAAAAAAGGTGGAGGAGTAGCTCTATTTGTCAAAAATGAAATAAAGTGTAGAATAATTAAAGAAATGTCAATAATTGTTGACAATCTTATGGAAATAATAACAATAGAAATATTAAACGAAAATGCTAAAAACATATCCATAAGTTGTGTATATCGATCACCAGGATCAAATATAGAAATATTCACCGATAAAATCATACAACTACTGGAAAAGAGTTTAAATAAAAAAGTTTTCTTGTGTGGAGACTTTAATATTGACCTGGGAAATAAAACAGATTCAAATAACATCAGCACATTTCTAAATTCAATGTATAGTTTAAATCTTTATCCGTTAATATCAAAACCAACAAGAATTACAACTCATAGTGCTACGATAATTGACAACATTTTCACAAATATAACAAATGGGGATATGACAGGTGGTATCTTAACAACTGATTTAAGTGATCATTTACCAGTTTTCACTATCTACAGAAATGATCAAAACATTACAAAAGAAGTTACAATTAAGAAAAAAATAATAAACACATCAAAAAAAGCTATGGATCAATTAAAAGATGATTTACAGAAGCAAAACTGGAAGGACGTATATATTGATGATGTTAACAGATCATATGATGAATTTATGAACATTTTAGAAGCTCTGTATGAAAAGAATTGTGTGCAAAGAAATCGTAGAAAAAGAAATATTGTCGACCAACCTTGGATGACTAAAGGGTTGAGAAATGCTTGTAAAAAAATAACTTGTATTCATGTTTCTTAAAAACGAGAACACAACAAGCTGAAGAAAAATATAAAAAATACAAAAATAAATTGGTAATGATTATAAGAAAATGCAAGAAAGAATACTATAGTGATTTATTAAACAAGAGCAATGGTGACACTAAAACAACATGGCGAGTAATAAATGATGTTCTAAAAAGTCATAAAGCAAAAACGAACATTGCAAAATATTTTGTGAAAGATGACAAAGAAATACATGATGAGAATGATATCGTAAATGAATTTAATCAATATTTTGTAAATATTGGATCAAGCCTTGCAGCTAAAATACCAAAAATAGATAATAAGGTGTGTCATTCAATTAAAAGCTGCACAAACAGTATTTTTCTTAATGGAACTAACAAAGAGGAAATTATGAAAATGGTAAAAAATCTCTCAGACAAGAGATCAAAAGACTGGGTGGACATGGATATGATGTTCGTAAAAGAAATAATAAGTTATGTTATTGAACCGTTTACATATATATGCAATTTATCTTTTTCAACAGGAATATTTCCAGATAACATGAAAGTAGCAAAGGTAATTCCTCTTTTTAAAAATGGTGATAAATGTGTATTCAATAATTATAGGCCAATATCCTTATTACCACAGTTCTCAAAAATTCTAGAAAAACTATTTGTGACCAGATTGGATCAATTTATTGATAAACAAAATATTTTAAGTAGCAGTCAGTATGGGTTTAGAGAAAAAAACTCTACATCAATGGCTCTCATGGATTTAATGGAACAAATAACTGTTGCGGTTCAAAAGTTGAAGGGAAGCTCTGAAACGAATGTGCAAGTTTTAGGCAGGTTTATTGTACATTATAAGAATAAACCTTACAGCGACCAACAGACCTCTCACCAAGCACAAGTCCAACACACACACATCTTCGAAGGCGGACCACGGTTTTATACCTCTAGATGACGTCATCGCCTCGTGGGACCAATCCTGGAACCGAACCGCCTTGGAACCGCCCTAGAACTTTTCTACTCTGTGAGTGATCCGCCTCTCAGCCAACAAGCTACCAGCTCTGTATGTCAATCATCCAGTGTTGTGTCTGTTGTATTATGCAGGCGTGTAACTGAAAAACTCTTCCCTATTGGAAATAAAACCCGTAAATAAAGGTTCCATCTTGAATATATTTTCACATTATATGGTGGAATTAAGTGAACATAAATCATAACGCATAATATGTGTGCTTCAGGTGTAATACTGATATACATATATTTCAATTCCCCTTTTGACATGACAAACATCATGTCAACAAAAACCCTATATGTACTATGTGCGTATGCAATTAAGAACTGGACACACAATGGAAATCACTAACATTCCCACCCACAACAATATTACATCTAAGTTACCCACCCAGAATATAAAACCCTTATATAAAAATAAGCATCAATACTAATTGGTAACAAAACTACGTAAGAAAATATATGGTAACCGTCAGAGCTTATATGCTGGAAACGTAAAACAAAACTAACAATCTAAAAAATAAATGTAACAAAAAGCAAAGAAATCAACCAAAAACAAAGAATAAAATAAAACAACAAATAAATGTAATAAGAAATAAACAAAACAAACAAAACAACAAATAAATGTAATAAGAAATAAACAAAACAAACAAAACAACAAATAAATGTAATAAGAAATAAACAAAACAAACGAAAATAAATGTAAAAATGAAACCATAAAACAAATAAAAATAAAAACTAAACAATAAAATGAAGCGGACTGTCCCTCCTATCAAACATCACGCCTCAACAGGGTATATGCAAGAATAATGAAGTTAAATTCAATACCTTTAAAAAGGCGTTCAATAAAAAACAACTGGACTTTAATTTGACCTTATAAATTCAATACTGTCTCAAAAACCCTTAAATTTCCCAAAATTTGATTTATCAACTCTTAACAACTTCAAAACATTGCATATACTCTGCTCCAGTGTGTGCATTTCTGGTATGTGTTAACCTTAGCAAAGAATCTAAACTATGCTTTAGCCAAGTCAGGCCATCTCATCTTCATCGTCTTCATCTTCTTCCTCATAGACACCTGTAAGGGGAAAGCCCTCTCCTGCCTGTACAGCCATCTGATAGGAAGGCAGCTTAGGAAACCTATCATCCACTGCGCTACTGATGCACTTCAAGCAGAAATGCCTCACACAAGGAACGCAGCAGCATCCACAACAAATTAACATAACCACAACTGCGAATATTGTAATCACAGCTGTGACGACAACAGCTCTCCATCTTCCAAAAGTAGAGATGAACCACTCACTCAGAGGGTTCTGAACTCCAGAGCTTTCAGCTAGTTCCTCAGACAGAGATTTCAAACCATCCAGAGCCCTTGTAAATGAACCATCTGGACTTGTGTTATTTGGGATGAAAGTACAACACTCTTGTCCAAACATAGAGCAGACACCACCTCTCTCAGCCAAAAGAAAGTCCACAGCTAATCTCGTTTGATAGGCCATCAGTGATGTTGCTGCTAGCTGCTGATGTGCGCCCTCAAGTGCATCTCTTGTCAAATTATTCAACCTCTGAACATTAAAATGAATGTAATTAATCCTGGCTACGTTTTTATTTACAGTTATAGTTGGAATCATAGACTCAAAACCAGCTGCAATAGGATCAACTAATTTGTATTCATCCGGGACTCCCTGCGGGACTCCGATAGCGTTAATATATGCTGGAGAATCTACATACAGATCAAAGTCACGTTTTCTCCTCTCAAACTCACCAATAACATGTGTACTGCTCCTGAAAGTTTCCAAATCCTGTCCTGTTAAATTCACCATCTTAATTGGAGAAATTAAAGAAACGAGTGTACAGATTCCTGACCATCTTGAAGACAACGTATTTCTTAGAGTTCTACCACCACAAAACCAGTAAACATCTGCACGTGCTACAGATAATCTCGTCATGTTTGTCCAAGCTGAAACATCCACATTCAACTTACACCAACTTGAATCAATATCACCTACAGATATACCTCCCTGAATTTTCCTAACCAGACAAGTGTAAGAGTTTCTCACTGGAGTGAAAACAGGTGGGATTGCATCTCTTGGGGCCATGGGAAAATATTTCTCCAAACCTTTGCAACTATCAGTGGGATTTTCCTTCATATGTAGTTCCAACATGCAGTGAAAACATGAATCATTTGAAAGAGGTGATGTCATCATTAATAACGCTGGCCTGGCCTTCGCACAAACAACGCAATCCTTATACTTCACTTGTTCTGCTGCATTTTCAACATACTCTATCCAGTAATTTTGCTGTGTGAAACCTGTCTCCAAAGCCAACTTTTCTTCATATGTCACATCTGTCATATAAGACACCTCTTGATCTGATTCAGTCTGACTTTCCTCCCTCTGAACCACATTTATCCTGAACGGACTCGTTGGATCTTTGCCAGAAACATGAACTCCCAGTATATAAGTGTCACTATCCTGCCTCTGAGGATTCTTTAAAGTCAAAATCAAAGAATTACATGTATTTTGTGCTAGACACCTGGTGCTTTTAGTATGATCTTGTATGATTGACAAGCGTTCCTGTAACGGATACTTCCCTCTTCTCGCTTTTTCTGGTCTGTAACCCCAATCAGCAGGCCCTGAATTACACAACACATTATTCCAGTCCCCGCAATTCATGTCATGCCCATAAGTCACACAAATATACTTCACTGCCCAAATAAATGACTCCTGCCTCGCACCACAGTACATCACAGAGCAAAGGTCAAATTTAACAGATGCAGTCACCCCAACTGTGAAGTTAAACTGTAGGAAATTAACTATCATGGATCTCTTTGATCTGCTAATGTCAGAGTCTGGGTGTACCTGAATCTGAACCTCTGCAACCTCTGTTCCATCTTCCCCTCTGCTGAGCAGGAAGTTAGGGTCCTCATCACAAGATCTGTTGACATTGTCGTGAACAACTTCAGGGGAGCCTGTCTTAGCTGTCGTTGCAACCCACAGAGTGAGCCCTGTAAACAATATTCCAAAAGTGGTTACCACACCTAACCTCACCGCTAGGAAATTCATTCTTCCTGTAACAACTATGTACAACAAACAACGTCCCCTTTTTATGTAATGTTATTTTAAGTCTGTTCTGATTTCCTCCTCAAGTTGTATCGGGGTTTTGGAACCGGTGGATCGAAGCTCTCAGTTGAAGGTGGAGCTGCAGTGTCACTGTGTACGGATGGCACACACAGTTCCTTAGATGCACCCAGCTCTCCAGACACGCTCAGCCCTTCGGATGTGCTCAGCTCTTCAGATGTGCTCAGCTCAGCCAAGTCCTTTCGTACCTGCTGTAGAGTGCGTAGAGAAGGGTCAGAGCTTTTAACACAGTGTGTCTTATGAATCCAGTTACTGAGCTTTTCTTCAGTTAACCAAATTTTAACACAGTGAGAAGTGACAGCAGCCACCTTATAAGGGCCTTCCCATTTAGGCTGAGACCAGTTAAAACGGGCTACCTTTCTGAGAATCCAGTCACCTGTATCCACGTGGGCACAGTGTTGTTCTCCCTCTGCAGTCTGGATCAATTGAATCTGTTGAGAAATACTCATTACAGTATTATTAAGCCTCTTCAAGTACTCTGATATGTCATAATGTTGTAATTGTAACATAGTACTTTCTGACGGCAACGGATGAGTGAAAGGACATGGCATCTTCCTTCCTGTAAGTATCTCATGAGGGCTGACATTCAGGGTAGTATTTGGAGTTGACCTTAAGTTGAACAGCACTATAGGTAGGGCATCAGGCCATTTCAATTTTGTGTCTGCACAAACCTTTGCCAACCCCTCTTTAAGAGTACGGTTAGCACGTTCAACCAAACCCTGTGATGAAGGATGAAAAACAGCCCCAAACTTATGTCGAATGCCAAACAATTTCTCAACTTCCCTTAACTCCCTGTTTGCAAAATGGGTTCCATTATCTGATCTGATCACTGAAGGGACTCCAAATCTGGGGATCAACTCCTTTGTCAACCACTTTATGACTTCTTTCGCTTTTTCAGTTTTCGTTGGAAAAGCTTCCACCCACCTACTAAATTGATCCACGCAAACGAGTAAATATCTCTTTCCAGCCACTCTATTCTCAACACCCATGTCAGTAAAATCTATCACAATCTCTTTCCACGGTGCCTGAGGCATTGGAAATCCACCAAGCCCAGTTTTAAGTGCCACCTTTGGATTATGGTGGCAACATATTTCACATGTCTGTACAAAATATTTTGCAATACAGATGGCATAGGGGTTCCACCAATTCTGTGAGATCAAGTCAATCAGTTTTGATGTACCACAGTGCCCCCTGCTGTGTGCTTCTTGGCATAGCAGGTTGAACAATCCAGCTGGAGCTACAATTTTACCCTCATGATTCCTCCAAATTTGTTCACTATCCTTTTTAGCTCCACGGTCTAACCATGCCTGCTTCTCGTGCGGAGCGGCTGCATTTTGTAACTCTCTGATATATTCTAGAGTAAATTCCTTTTGAAAATAGTCTTCAGAACTCTTTTTCTCATGTCTCTGGACCATCTGTGTCCTTAAAATATAGCCTGCAATTCTTTTAGCAGCTTGATCTGCCTCATGATTCCCTTGGGCAATGAAATTGCTACTCTTCTGATGGGCCTTGCATTTAATTATTGCCACTTGTCTAGGCCGCTGCAATGCATAATACAATTCCAGTAATTGTTTAAAATGCCTGACTGGTTCTCCAGATGAGGTGACAAATCCCTTTCTTCTCCAGTGACAGAGATCAACATAGACTGCCTGAAAAACATACGCTGAGTCTGTGTAAATATTAACATTTTTTCCTTCTGCGACGTTACAAGCTTCTGTTATTGCTTTTAGCTCTGCGAGCTGCGCAGAAGCTGGCTGGTTCATCACTTCTGCCTTGAGTTCAACAAAACCTGCATCTCTTCTTTCCACCACAGCGAACGCAGTGATCAATGCGCCCGTTTCATTTCTATGACTATGTCCATCACAGAACAGTATCATGTCTGGCTGGTCCAAAGGATCTTTAGAAAGGTTTTCATGTAATTTCATTTCCTGTGCGGTGTCACTAATGCAGTTATGATCTTGTGTGGTGTCCATTTGCGCGGCCATATTTGTTCCCTGGCTTGTAAAATGTATATGTGAATTATGTAATAATCTTCTGAGGTTTTCTGTTCTTTGATTTGAAAATGTGAATGTTTGTGAGTCCAAAAATGATTTTACGTCATGAATTGTGTGAACAAAAACCTCATTCCCCATAGTTATGTGTGATGTCTTTAAAATAGACTTTCCAATGGCAGCTACATGCCTCACACAGGTAGGGTGGCCAACTTCAATTTGATCTAATTTTGAACTATAATACATCAAAACGTGCCTGTCAGAGCCAGCTTTCCCTCTTTGAAACAAGACGGCATTCACAAATCCGTCTTTTTCATCCACATCCAAGTGAAATGGCAAGGAGTAATCTGGACACTGCAGAGAGCACGCATCAAACAAAGCTTGTTTAATCTCCACAAATGCCCTGTCAGCTTCCTCCGTCCACTGCAGTGGGGACACAAAATTTTTATATCCCACAGCCGAAATGAGGTTCCGCAGAGGAGCCACCTTACGGCTGAAATCAGGAATGAAGTTCTTACTGTAATTGATCAGCCCCAAAAATTTTAACATCATCCTAACATTTGCTGGTTTAGAATGATTTAAAATGGAGCTTTTCTGAGATGGTGTCAGTTGCAGGCCAGAGCCAGAGATGAGCCTACCCAAAAACTGAACTTTTGAACGACCCACCTGTAATTTGTGTTTTGACACTTTAAAACCACACTGGGCTAGATGTCGAAGCACAGCTTCAGATGCGTGCATAATAGCTTCTGAAGTCGGAGCTGCTATCAGAATATCATCGACGTATTGGATTAAAACCACTCCCGGTGGCAAAGGCAAATCAGTAAGGACTTGCTTTAATACATTATTGAACAAAGAGGGCGAATCCACGAAACCCTGAGGCAGTCTACTGTACGTGAATTGTTTCCCCTTAAAGGTAAATGCAAACAGATCCCTTGATCCAGCGTCCAGAGGCACACAAAAGAACGCGTTCGCCAGGTCAATACAAGTAAAAAACTTGTGTTCAGGCTGAATAGCATTCATCATAACATAAGGATTTGGAGTACCATAATTAGATGGAACAACAACCTTATTTATAGGCCTCAAATCATGAACTAAACGGTAATGAGATTTATCAGCTTTTGGTACCGGGTGTAGAGGTGTGTTCCAGCTCGAAACAGTAGGCTGCAACACACCAGCTTCCAGCAAACCCTTAATAGTTTGCTCTATACCGTCAATCTGCTCCTGTCGGAGTCGATATTGATGTTTATAGATTGGAACCGTGCCTGGCTTCAGGACGATCGATACAGGGTTGACACTCAGCAGGCCCACATCTGTAGAACTCCTGGCCCAAAGTGTATCAGGCAAACTGGCTAACAGTTTGTCCGTATCAACATGGTCTGTGTTTTCTCCGCCATGTGATCTAGGCAGAGAATGTTTCTCAGGTAACAATAATGTGAATGATCTGTGTGTGATCCTGTAAGTATCAGTTTCTGGAGAATAGTGTAAGTGTGGATTTTGTGTAGGCACCCATTCCCTTACAGCAAGACAGCGTCTCATCACAGGACCTAAATTCTTCGCATCAGCACCAGACACAACCATCAATGACACATGTGGAGCTGATACATCGCCAAGCATATACAGTTGCAGTAACGGTGCGGGCAATTTCACGCCTGCCACCACTCCCTCCGGGGCCACATAAATGTCCATGATTTCAGCCACTGGAAATTCACCAGTCTCTTGACAATGTTCAAGCAGTCCTGTCCAGAGCACATCGTAGTCCCCATCACCACAAAGGTCATAGTTCAGCGTGCAATGTGCCACATCAGGAAGCGTGTCATAAGATCTTATGACATTAATCCAGGCGTTCCAGCTCTGCAGTGTGTCGTACAAGAGCGTAGTTGTAAAGTCAGGAACTGCTCCCCACCAAACTTCAGCTTGAAATTCGGCTGGACCAGACTCAGCAGAAGTCCCTTCAACCTGGAGCATCTGATGAATGGAGCTTTTCACTGTAGCACAGTACTGAACAGTTCCATCAGGAAAACTCAGCTGGACGTTGTCAGGACTCATCATCAAAGTCACGTTCTGATCACACAGAATGTCTCGTCCAATCAAGTTCACTGGACATGTGTCAGAAATCAGGAAGGAGTGTTCAAAGCGCAGATTATTCCACACGCATGGTACGTAACAAGATAGCGGCCACTCCTCTGGCTTGCCCGAGAATCCAACAACAGGTACGGTATTCTTTGATCGTGGGAGTGACGTGTTAACTGACGAATACCTGGCGCCTGTATCAACCATACACATGTGATTTCGGCCGTTAATGCTTAACGATACCAAAGGTTCTAAATACAAGACGCCACCTACTGCCGGACCAGGGCACCCCTATTGGATAGGATATTGGCCTGGGGCCTGATTATTGGCTCCCGGCATAGGGCCATGTGGAGTATTATCTGGTGGTGGTGGATATACGTCATGTGGATAACGAGCTGGCGTCACCTCCTGTCTCGATAAATCCTGTTTGGTCGGACATTGAAAATGCCAATGTCCCACCCCGTCACACCGGTGGCACCTGTCCGTGGGTCGAGGGTTGCCCCTCAGACGTTTGTTCCGACCCCTGCGCCAGGATGTGGATGGGCCCAGAGGTCTCTGTTGATATGAATTATCAGATGATGTAGGAGGACCCTGAACCTGGGGCATCTGGATTGCATTCACCTTTGTGAAATTAAGTTTGTCACGTATGTCTTTTAATTGGGCCTTAGCTAATTGAGTTTCAAGGGATTTTAATTCCCTGTCATCAGACTCCCTCTTATCAAAAGATTGATCAATAAAATGAACAATGTGGGCTGCCCATAAATCATAATCCATCTTTGTTAGGCCAACAACAGACGCCAAGCTCTTCTTAACATCATCAGACAGAGAGCTCTCTACAGCTCCTCTGAACAACAGTTGAGTCGTAGGATCAATCGTTGGATCATTTCCAGTTCTATTTTCCCACAAGAGCTTAACTCTAGATAAGTAGGTCGTGCCCCGTTCTGTAACAGCCGGAGGAATCTCACACAAGTCTGAAGATTTCATAGACGTCGGATATTTCTCTCGTATAATTGGCCATAAAATTTGAACGTGGTCGTGCAGTGTGTCACTGTCTGGGTCCAATTTAGTCCCAGCAGCCTGTTCTATTTCAGTCAAACTACCAAACGACGTGCATGCTGTGAAAACCCTCCTCCAATCACCCAGACATGGCACAATTCCGGCGCATGCCTCCAGAAAAGCGCGGATCCAAGCCGAACCTCCTTTCTGGATATCAGGCAAACGCTGACGGATCAACTCAGTATCCTGCAAACTAAAAGGCGTGTAAGTCTGTTTGCGGACTCCCTCAGCTGTGGTGGAAGAAACGAGAGGTAACATGAATTGAGCAGGAGGCGCTGCGTCAAGGCATGTGTGAACATTATCAGCAATTCTATTTAATCGACCTGAATTTCCTCGCTGCCAGCCAGTGACCTTATCAAAAGTTGTGGCAGGAGGCCTGAGGTCAGGACAAGCAGTTGGACCAGGACAGGTCAGTGGCACGGAGTCATATGAAGCCCCCAAAGATGTCACGCTGAAAGAAGCATCAGAGGACGGTGGACGAAACACATCACCTCCCCTTTGTTCACCCACAGAGCCAGGAGTGGTGTGAATACCACCCATCAATGTTTGCACATGGTCTTGTACCATATTCCTATTTTCTGCTGATTTTGTCTGTAAAATACCCCCTGTAACGAGAAGCAAGTCTGAGCTGGATCTAGTGTGTTCAGAACCAAGTGAGAGCTCTGCCAGATTTATGGATGATAGCTCCGTCAATGGCATTTGGTTGTGTGGATTTAATCCCACAGGTGCATACGGGGGAGGACGAGGAGGAGGAGGGGGAGCGGGGCAAAGAGGATGCGGAGGGGGAGCACAAGGCTGTTCAGTTTCAAGGCATGTCTCTGTTCCTGTTACGAGGGCCGCACCGGCTTTAATAGGGAGTTCTGCAGTACCAGGCACCATAGTCTTATCTGCAGACTGCCATAAATCTGATTGCAGGCCAACAACTTGTTTCTGTGAAACTGTTTTGTGAGCACTTCTCAGAGCAGGTTTCTGCCTACCTAGGATTTTGCACATTTCATCCACAAA